>CM063588.1:15593443-15673105 GCA_032356905.1 Salix exigua | reverse complement strand
TAATATAGACACACACACACACACACAAAACCAATTTATTTTGATTTTTTTTTTGAGAAAAACAAAAACTTAATTTCCTAATTTTTTTCTCATTATTTTTTAAAACACAAAAATAAACTCTTAATCATATATCATCAGCACCACTTGCAATGGCTACGCCGTCTATCATTAACTGCAAAAGGGTGATGTCCCCCAAAATTGACAGGATTTGCCTAAGATACTTTCACTTCAACTTCTTTTTTCTTTCTTTCTTTATGTTTTCAGTTTTTTTTTATGTTTCCAATTTAATATGTTATGTTGATTTCTAAAATGTTTTTTTCAAAAATCAAAAAAGAAATTTAACAAAAATTATTTTAAAAAGCTGCTGGCTATACATTAACAAACACCATTGGAGCTTCAAGGGTGTTGCCCGCCCGCCATCCTGATGGTATGGTTCAATTCTAGTTCGATTTATCAAGCAGCCCAAGCGCACGATCCTGCACTGCAGGGCCTTCGTTTTTTTGTAACGTGTCGTCCGAATCAAAGCCGCCACCAACGACGATCCATGCCGCAGACATCAGCTAGACAATTGTTCATTTTCTTTGTAAGCTGCTTTGCAACTATTTAATATTTCAATTATTAGATCAATTAGACTTGTAATACATATGGCTTTAGGAGTGCTTAACAAATATTATTTTTATATATATATTTAAAAAAAACACTTTAAAAAATAACTTCAACCGAATTATCAATATTAACTAACAAACCAATTTCGGTTGATGTATGGACTATTTCTGACCTGAAAAGAAAAGAAAAAACACTTGAAGACGAAGTCAGTGAAGAGTTCCGCAAGAGGCGAGAGTATGGCTGTCGGCTGCAACAAGCAACTGGTTGCAATGTAACCCCACACGACCTTTTATTTGACTTTGAATTTATGTTATTTGATACAAAATGATTTATATAAGGTTTAATTAATTTATTATTTTTAAAACAAAATATTATTTTAAATATGATTTTGTAACTGGAGTTAAAATTTCTTACAGAGACATCCATAGATGTCACACAAAAAAACATTTTCAAAGCTCGAGGAGCGAGCATGCAGAAGAAGAAGAGTGTGTTTGTTATTGTTTTTATTTTTATAATTGAGATTTTAAAAAAATATTTTTATGAAAAATATTTTAGCTGTGGTTCAAAATAGTTTTTAAAATATTTAGTTAAAATTGTGGTTGAATTTGAGATTAATAAAAAATAGTTTCAAGTGTTTTGTTACAAAGGTTTTCACATTGTTTTCAACTTGTAAAGTTACTTTAAAGTGTGTGTATCGTTTTTTTTTTAATATTTAATAATTATAATAATAAAATATAATTAATAATTCAAGTAAATTAGACATTTGTTTTATTCTTTCATGAAACTACTTGTAATTTAATCACGAACTATGAATCTATAGGTGAAGTCATCTGTGATCATGAAATAACATGTACTAAAATATCATCTGGAATAAAATTAGTACTGCGAGACAAAAATTATATCATGATCTCCTTCTAATATATTTATTTATTTATTGCAATTAATTTTTAGATTATTTTACATGAAAGTCAGCCTTCATCAAAACTAAAAAGATATAAAAGCAAAATTTATAAGAAATATATTGTATTTTAACCAAAATAAATACACTTAAAAAATAAATATGTTAGGGATTAATTAGTTTGTGTATAAAATAAATGAAAACCCATGACGCCTCAGCGTCTTTTTGAAACAAATATGTAGTGGAGAGGCATTGCCGGCTGGGAATGAAAACGACATCCTTAACTCGATCGATCGCGTTCGATTTATCAGTAGTACTAGGTGCCAGTGGAAGCTTTTCTCCGCAACGTGTCTTCCACATCATACCCGTCGACCAGACAACCCTGCTGCAGACACCGAACACAATTCACAATCCGTATGTATGTGTTTGTGATTCTTGTTTGAAAAGTACCACCATAGCAACCATAAAATAAATAAATTATTCACACAAAATCAACGTTGTATCGATTTGTATAGCTCAAAATATTTGGTTTGAATCATTTAAGATAACCAATAATTTATATGTATTTTTCGTACTTTTAATACTTGAAAGCATTAATTAGTATTTTAGTATAATAAATGATATTTAAGCTATGCATGTTAATAGATTGATTTTGATATGCCTAGTCTTGCTATGAAGATTAATTGTTATTTATTTATTTATAAATATTCTAATAATTAGATTTATTTATGATCTTAAACTTGCCATGCATTGATAGTGATACTTTTAAAATGTGTCACGACGGATCAAAAACAGTGAGACTCGATGACCTTAACGCTGGTCACTCGATCTCGCCGCAAGTTTGCTCACGTGCTGACTCATTCGGCCTTCTGAAATTTGACCAGAAGAAATCGATTTCGGGAATATTCGTTCGATGTTTTTGGCCATCCGAGCTGGACCCCTCGAGCCCTCATGAAGTCTTTCCAGTTTCTATAAGTTACCTAGCGAGCTCATTGCTTATACGTACACAATCATTCTCACGATCTCTCTCTGTCTTACTGAATTAGAAAATATATCAAAATGGCGGTCGTGTTTGACAAAGAGCTAAAACCAACTGATATCAAGTATCGATTCTCGTTCCCATCTGGTTCCTTGCAGTATGTAGATTTCGCAGGAGAGTTTTCCGCTGACCTGAAAATCAAAGACAGCAGCGGAAAGCTTCGGGTAATTCGTTGCAGGAAGCGAGCTAGAGACTACGCCAAGCCGGAACTGTTGAAAGGCTGGCGTAAATATGTTACCGACTACGAGCTGAGAGTTGGTGACAGAGCTGTTCTTCTTGCCGAGGAGGACCATCGCCTCGGATCGCAGTTCAGGATGGAAGCGAAGAGAAGAATCATCTTGCTTGGTCAGGAGGTTTGGGGTGGTTTGCCCAGAGCCAACTAGCTAGTTCATTATCTATAATTATCTGCATCCATGTTGGAGTGGCTTGGTTGTTTAAATGTACGGTCTGCTTGTTTCAACTTTCCAGTGCTGTGTGTGTGTTCTTCTCATGTCTGCTTGTTTCAACTTTCCAGTGAGCATCCATGTTGTAGTATGTGAGTGAACTCGGTGACTCAACGAGTTCGACCGGTTTACTGAGTCAACTCGTGATTTCTACCTGTGTCTCAAGTAGATAGAATTGTTTGTTGTTATTGTTATTACTAATGGATAAATAAATAAATTTTCTTAGAAGGGAAATTGAATGAGGTGAGCCTAACCTCTACCATCGCGGATGAATTCTTCTTTCTTTTATTTTCATTTATTGTGACATGAAAAAGAATCCGCAGCCCGGTCTGAGCGTATCAGTACCACAACAGTTACTGAGGGCTTTTGAATTGGCTCATGAACTCATGACATGATTATGCCCATGTCTAGGTAACGTTCTTTCTTGTTGGCTATAGGCGCACCGCATGTCTGCCTTTGCGCGAAGTTAAGCAATTGGGCTGAATCCATCAACATCTATTGCGCCTAACCTCTACCATCGCGGATGAATTCTTCTTTCTTTTATTTTCATTTATTGTGACATGAAAAAGAATCCGCGTCAATTTGGAATAATGCACGAGGGGAATGTCAAAGGGCCAATCACGTAAGGATGACGTCAGCATCCATGCCAAAAACCGTGAGTTCCACTGGCATCACGCCAGTCAGCTTAGAATATTTGATTTAAATCATTTTTGACCTGTTTGGAGTATGGTGGAACTAGTTTTTTAAAATGTTTATCGTGCCGAAATACATCAAAATAACATTTTTTAAAATTATTTTTGAAATCAGCACATCAAAATGATCTAAAACACACCAAAACATATTCATTTAAGATGGAAAAAAATTCAAATTTCAACCAAAAGCCGGTGGGGTCGCAATATCAAACAGTCACTTAAGCTAGTTAATACTTTATATGTATTTTTTGTAATATACAACTCGGGCTAGGATGACGCCAGCACTCGTGCCCAAGTGCCCGTCCGACATTCCGGCCAAATCAGCGATTCGATGCTTTTTTTTTTATTCATTTTCATTTTAAAAGCCAATGGTTTGATGTTTAAAAAATATTATTTTATACATTTTAGCATGAAAATCATTTTTAAAATCTACGGCAATCACATAAAACTCACGTAAATCTTATTTCTCACTTTTCAATCTCCGGAGAAACTCTCATCTACGGCGACGCAAAACCACCGAAATGGAACTCACCAACCAACACCACAATCACCCGCCCAGTTCTCTTAGCGATTGAATCGTGCACTTCCATGCTTCAATCGACAGAAAACGCTCTCATTACCCGCACCTTCCCAGCTAGTCGTGTCGTAGCCTTCTTGCGCTCTCTCCGACTCTGGAGATACAAACCATGCCCGTCTTCTATTTTCCCAGTTACAGAAGCCCAATACTTCTATTTGAAATACCATGATTAGAGGCTGCTCTCGAGCCAAAATGGGCCGAACTGGTTTCTTGTTTTTCTGCAAAATGGTTCAGAAAGGTGTTGAAATGGACTGTACGAGTTTTCTTGTTTTTCTGCAAACACTTGGAAACTGGTTTTAAGGGTAAGTTTGTTTCCGGAATTCAATTTCCGGGAAATCATTTTTTAAATTTTTTTGTGTTTGTGTTTGTTTATCTTCTGGAAAGTTGGTTAACGGAAAATACTTTCCAGTCAAAGAAAAATTTGACTTGGTTTTCAAAAAGTGTTTTCAAATTATTTTTATATATTAATGTTAATTTTTTAAAAAATATTTTAATATATTTCTGATTTGTTTAAAAAAAAACGATAACAACCTAGCCAAAACACAGGCTTGGGCTGCCATGCAACGGGGGAAGAATGACTAAATCAAAGCCTCTAACTTAATGCAAGCCTGGGCCCGGTGGCTGTTAAAAGCAATTTTAAGACTGCAGCAACAAATCGGTGGGTGCTTAGAAACTTGTTTACCCTTTTCAGCCCGCTTTTGTGTTTAAAATCTTACAAAAATAAGTTTGGTATTGTTGAAGAGTTTGTTTTTAATAATATTTTTTATTTATCTATATATCAAAATAATATTTTTTAAAAAAAATATTTTTAATATTAACACATGAAAATGATATAAAAAATCAAAAACAGTAATTTATTCACCTTTCATTTTTTTTTAATTTTTTAGATTTGATCTTTATTATTTTGATTATTATTTATTTTATTTGAGATAATTTATGAAATTATATTTTTTTTTCAATTTCATTCTCATTCAACTTTTTAATCTGTAAGATTTGTTCCTCATTATTTTAATAAACTTGAAAAAAATTTAATTTATTAATAAATTATTTTCCAGTTCATTTTCCATAACATAAATAAACATTGAAAAATATTTTTCAGTTTATTTTTTATAACACTACTGAACATCGAAATTTATTTTTCCTGAAATTTATTTTTTTTTTAAAAAAACAAAAACAAACAGGGCTTTAGAAGGAAAATTGAATGAGGTGTGATGCTCTGGACCTGGTAAGCCTAACCCAGAAAGAAAAGGTCTCATGCTCGGGCCTCTTTTTTTCCTGAATGAATAGGAGGAACACGACGCTCATCCACACTGTTCTTTATCAAAATAAATAAGACAATGCGATGTCTATTAAATATTAATCCCATAATTCCATAACTTAGGACATCATCAATTCACTTTTGTCTTTACCTAACATAACTCAGTAATCTAGGATATCATCAATTCACTTTCAATATAAATATATTGGTAACAATTGTCTCTTGGACATCGGACTAGTAGCTGGTGAACCACATGCCCCCAAACACATTTTTAGCACATATGATCGTCCACGGATTATTTGGGATGACTTTTCAAAAGTATTTTTGAAAAAAATTAAAAAAATTTATTTAATTTTTATTTTAAATAAATATATTTTGATATTTTTAGATCATTTTAATGTGTTGATGTCAAAAATAATTATATAAAAAATAAAACAAATATCATTTTGATATATTTCAGCACGAAAAACACTTTTAAAAACTACGCAACTGCCCGCTAATCAAACTTTTTTCAACGCACATTTCATATTTTTCATCGCAAACTCAGAATTTAACACTGCTCATATATCCCTTTTTTTAACTCCTGAATTGATTTTTATATCAGGCTCATAGCATAACACGGTAGATTGTCTACAAGAACCAGTGATTTCTAAGAAATGTCCTTGATAAAATCCATATTTCTTTATATTAAAAACATGATCTGTGACCATCCTAGTCCATATATAATTCAGAACACTTTGATTAGAATTCACTTTGATTTTTCAAATTATCTTATTAAATAATATTGCTTTACTTTTTAATTGTTTTCTTACGACGGATCATTTTGGATTACAAAAAAATAAAAAAATTGAAAATTATGTGATAGCAGATAAAAAAATAATAACTAAAAATAAAACTTGAAAATCAAGAGATGGGTGCATATCAAAATATTTAATCTTGCATGACATGATATTTACTTGATCATATTTGCTAAAAATATTTATCAAAATATTTTTTTATTCAATGAAATAATAATAGAAATAGACATGCATGTGAAATTGATTGAATAAAACAAAAGAAGCCTTGAATTTTAGTTGAAAACAAAGTATTAATTAAGCCCAAACAAGCCTTGGGTTGTAGTTAACAAAATTAAATAAAACCAATAAGGCTTATTTATAGTCTTTCATCTAGCCCTTTAATCCTAGAAACAAAAGGAAAATGTAGCCACCAATGTTATTTCCTAGTTGTAGTAGGATTCATTTGTCTCTTTTGTTGTCATCACTTCATAGCCTAAATAAAGTTGTATTGAATCCATTTTGCACATGAATAAGATGTACCAGAGTCTCTTCTTGATATTCTAACAGTCCTTGCAATTCTGATTTGGTTGAAACTTCAAAACCAAGAATCAAACCTCTGAAAATATAATGGGTCCCCCCACTATTTATTAATTTGTCTGTTTGTTTGTAAATGGCTTAGAAGAGGTTTAAAATATCAAATGACTGGTTTGAAATAAGATAAAATTGTTTTTTAGAAAAAAACTGAAGAGATTCTTAGGAGAAAAGGAGAGGGAGAGTGAAAGAGAAGACAGTATACGTCAGAATGAGATACAGCGAATTTAGTGTGATCTTAGCAAATGCGCTCATAGACATGTAAATGTGGAGTCATACATGAGGCTGCATAAGTTTGTAATGAAATGCCAGAGAGAAACTTGGTTTCTTGGAATTCCATGATCACTGCTTATGCTTCTCATGGGCACGCTGAGCAAGCTCTGGATGTTTTTGAGCAAATGATAAGTGGAGGGTTTAAGCCAGATGATATTACATTGGTGGGTGTCTTGTCGGCTTGCAACCATGGCAAGCCAGATGATATTTTCAAAACATGAAACGAAAGTATGGTGTGGAACCCAAGAAAGAACACTATGCCTGAAGGATGTTCTCTCCTTCAGTGTGGCCCTTCTTTGCCTGTAAGCCTTGAGCATAAGCATTCTATTTGCTTCGGCCTGCTGAACCCGTAGCTCCACTTTTGTTTCAAGCCTCTCCCTTTCTCTCTCAAAACGCTTCTCCACCCCATTTTTAGCTGCCTGCCGCAACTCATGCAACCTAGCCAGGCGCATCTGAGCACTTGCCAGAATGCTAAGCCTGTAATATCAGAACATGAGCCCAAATATGCAGCTTGACTGATAATTATAGATTTATAGAATAAAGTGGGTTTGAAGGGAATGTTCTTCCAATTGGTTTCTAATAGACTAATCTAACAGATTGTATTGACTATACAGAAACCAAATTAGAATACAGAAAAAAAAGGAAAATATGCAGAGTAATAAGCCAAAAAGAACAAGACTAAGGTGCCGATGGAAGAGAATAAGAAATGTAAAATCTGTTTTCAGAGTTCACATTTTCAACCAAAATTATTTTAGATGACATGATCACCATTTTTTTTTTTCATATCAGCATGATTATCATTTTTATTTAACTCAACTTATTTGTCGTGACTTTTTCTTACTTTCAGGAGTCAAGTTTGTGAACGACCTCTATGAATTCAGAATTATTAACAAATGCTACACGAAATCATCTTTTCATCTGTTATCCAAGTTGTATTTTAACTTGCTAAGAAAAATCCTTGAAAATCTGTAAATTTCAAGGCAATAGTGATAGCTGATAGAGTATAATATAATCATATTATAGGGCCTCACCTACAAGCTTAAATTTTTAGGTGAGATGGTTCCTTAACATAGTATCAGAACCTTATTAACCCAGCGGTCATGAGTTCGAATCTCACCACCTCCATTCTATTTGATAAAAAAATCAAGCACAAGACAATGTGGGCATGTGCAAGTTTCAAGTCCAAAGGGCTTTCACTTGAGGGGGTGTATTAGATTATAATATAATCATATTATGAGACTTCACTTATAAACTTAAGTTTTTAGATGAAATGGTTCCTTCACAATAGCAACTCGGTTTTAAATCCTGCAATCTCCAATAACAACTCTAATTTCAACGTCCGTGAGTGTGAAGCTGGACGACACAAATTATCTCAATTGAAATTTTCAAATTTTCCAATAACAACTCTAATTTTTTTCTCATTATTTTTTAACACACAAATAAACTGTTAATCACATATCATCAGCATCACTTGCAATGGCTACGACGTCTATCAATAACTGCAAAAGGGTGATCCCCCAAAATTGACAAGATTTGCCTAAGATACCTTTCACTTCAACTTATTTTTTCTTTTTTTATGTTTTCAGTTTTTTTTTGTATATTTTCAATTCGATATGTTGATTTTAAAAAATATATTTTTTAAAAAAATTAAAAAATATATTTTAAAAAGCTGGTGGCTATATATTGACAAACACCCTCTCATAATGACATGGCATCGGAGCTTCAAGGGTGTTGCCCGCCCGCCATCCTAATGGTATGTTGCAGCTCAAGCGCACGATCCTGCAGGGCCTTCTTTTTTTGTAATGTAGCCACCAACTAACGACGATCCATGCCGCGGACATCAGCTAATTAATTGTTCATTTTCTTTGTAAGTTGCTTTGCAATTATTTAATATTTCAATTATTAGATCTATTAGACTTGTAATACATATTTAGGAGTGCTTAACAAATATTATTTTAATATATATATTTAAAAAAAAACAGTTTAAAAAATAACTTCAACCCAATTATCAATATTAACTAACAAACCAATTTCGGTTGATGTATGACTGTTGGTTCCGCACTATTTCTGACCAAAAAAAAAACACTTGAAGACGAAGTCAGTGAAGAGGTCGGCAAGAGACGAGAGTATGCATGGTTAAAGCAACAGGTTGCAATGTAACCCCATACGACCTTTTATTTGACTTTGAATTTATGTTATTTGATACAAAATTATTCATATAAGGTTTAATTAATTTATTAATTTTAAAACAAAATATTATTTTAAATATGATTACAGAGACATCTATAGTTGTCACACAAAAAAATATTGTCAAAGCGTTACACAGACAGCTAATTACTAGTACTTTCCGTGGACTTGAGGAGCGAGCTTGCAGAAGAAGAAGAGTGAGTTCGTTATTGCTTTTATTTTTGTTATTGTTTTTATAAAAAAAAAGTAATTTAGTTGTGGTTTAAAATAATTTTTAAAATATTTGGTTAAAACTGTAGTTGAATTTGAAATTAATAAAAAATAATTTCAAGTGTTTTGTTACATGGCTTTTGATGTTGCTTTCAACTTGTAAAATCACTTTACATTGTGTATATCAAGTAGCATGCAAACGACATCGTTCAACTCGTGTTTGATAAATCATGTAGTGCCATTTGAAGCTGCTTCTTCCATATCAAAGCCATCAACCAGACGATCCGTGATGCAGACACCGAACGTAAATTCGTATCTCTTTTTTGGTCATAAATAAATATTCGAAGTGCTCAAAATATTTGATTTAAATCATTTAAGCTAGTTAATAATCTATATGTATTTTTTGTATTATATTTGATTTACAATTCGCGCTAGGATGACGCCAGCACTCGTGCCTAAAGCCGGCAGCTTGCTCTCGTTGTACTTGAACCAAAGACCGTGCGATTCACTGACATTACACTAGTCAACTCTAACGTATTCGGCCTTCAAGTTTCTATTCTTCTAGAACCGGCACTTGATTACGTATGATCAAGCTGATTGGTTCTACAGAATCATCCTCTCTTTCCTTAAGTACCCATCCTATCCTATCGAGCTGGTTGCTTATACATAATCATCCTCTCTCTCTCTCTCTCTCTCTCTCTCTCAAAATGGCGGTCGTGTTTAGCAAAGAGCTAAAACCAACTGATATCAAGCATCGATTCTCGTTCCCATCTTGTTCCTTGCAGTATATAGATTTCGCAGGAGGGTTTTCTGCTGACTTGAGGGTCAAAGACAGCAGCGGGGAGCTTCGGGTGATTCGTTGCAGGAAGAGACATGGATATTACGCCAAGCCAGAGCTTTCGAAAGGTTGGCGTAAATATGTTACCGACTACGAACTGAGAGTTGGTGACAGGGTTGTTCTTCTTGCTGAGGAGGACCGTAGCCTGGGTTCACAGTACAGGATCGAAGCCAGGAGAACAATCATCTTGTTTGGTCATGAGGTTTGTGGTGGTTTGCCCAGAGCCAACTAGTTCATTATGTATTATCTGCATCCATGTTGGAGTTGCTTGGTTGTTTAAATGTATGCTGCTGTGTGTGTGTTCTTCTCCGTTTTGCTTGTTTCTACTTTCTAGTGATCACCAATGTTGTAGTATATGAGTGAACTCGGTGCGAGTTTAATGACTCAACGAGTTTGACCGGTTTACCGAGTCAACTCGTGATTTCTACCGATTTTAACCTGATTTTATAAAGTATATCAGTGACTCAAATAGATAAAATTGTTGTTGTTATTGTTATTAATACTAGATAAATAAATAAATATTCGAATCAAAATCAGCCTTCAAACGTAATGTTAATCACTTCTCTCACTTTTGAATCTCCAAAGCAATTCTCATCGACGACGACGGCGACAAAACCAACGAAATGGAACTCACCAACCAACACCATAATCAGTACTCACCCAGTTCTCTTAGCAATGGAATCATGCACTTCCATGCTCCAGTTGAAGCAAATCCAGGCGCACATGACGAAGAACGCTCTCATTACCCGCACCTTCCCAGCTAGTCGTGTCTTAGCCTTCTGCTCTCTCCCCGATTCTGGAGATACAAACCATGCCCGTCTTCTATTTTCCCAGTTACAGAAGCCCAATGATTTTATTTGGAATACCATGATTAGAGGCTGAGGCTGCTATCGAGCCAAAACGGGCCGAACTGGTTTCTTGTTTTTCTGCCAAATGGTTCAGAAAGGTGTTGAAATGGACTGTAGGAGTTCTGTTTTCGCGTTCAAGGCCCGCGAACACTAAATTGAATTAGGCGAGCCTGACCCAAAAGGAAAAGTTATGCTCGGGCCTACATGCAGGCCTCTTTTGAAATCCAGGACATCGACTATTAGCTGGTGAAGCACATTTTTAGCATGTTTCATATTTTTCATCAAAAACTCAAGATTGTCTACAAGGACCAGTGATTTCTAAGAAATGTCCTTGATTAAATCCATATTTCTTTATATTAAAAACATGAGCTGTGACTATCCTAGTCCATATATAATCCAGAACACTTTGATTTTTTAAATTATCTTTTAAAATAATATTGTTTTACTTTTTAATTGTTTTCTTACAAGGTGTTATTTTGGATTAAAATAATTAAATAAATTGAAAATTATGTGCTAGCAGATAAAAAAATAATAACTAAAAATAAAACATGAAAATTAAGAGATGGGTGTATATCAAAATATTTAATCTTGCAAGACATGATATTTACTTGATCATATTTGCTAAAAACAAATTACCAAAATATTTTTTTATTCAATCAAATAATAATAGAAATAGACACGCATGTGAAATTTATTGAATAAAACAAAAGAATAAAAATATTATTCAATGTTGTACATATTACAAATATTATATGAAAATAAAAAAATATTTATAAAAAAATCATGGCTGAATAAAAAAAATCTCTTCAAAAATTGAATACGTAACGAAGAAATAAATTTAATTTGCAATAGGCTCTCTAGACAATAAAAGAGAGAGAGAGTGTTAATCTAAATATAAATAAAAAAATATTTGAAAAAAAAACATATTTTGAATAAAAAAGCCAGGAGTTACAGGGTTAGGCGACCAAGTGTTGCGGGGTTGACCACGACAACTCAGATAACTCATCGCTAGAAGGACAAATATGTTTTCTTATTACAAAAAATGCAAATGTAAGCTTTTTCAATGCATTTATGTAATTAAAATAAAATAAAATGTAAGTTGAAAAGTTTATGCATATATGTAATCAAATAAATAAAGAACGGTGAATAGTAATAAAAAAGGTATTGATGATATCTTGAAATAAAATACAAAAACCGAATGTGCTAATAAACGAGACATGTACTAGGTTGTATTTACTCAATTTTTTTTATTAAATTATTTTTTTATTCAACAAAATAATATTAAAAATAGACACGCAAATTAAATTAATTAAATAAAAAAATTATGCAAGACTACACATATGAGATATTATCTGGAAAAAAAACTATTTTGATTTTTAAAAATAAATTTCTTGTATACAAAAAATATGAAAAAGAAATACTGATAAATCAAAATAATTTTCTCTAAAATTAAATACGAACAACACCATAAAAAACATTTATTATTCAAAAAAAGTTAAATAAGCAAAACAACAATTACTGATAAGGATGTTAATTGAAAAATAAAATTTAAAATTATTTTTAAAAAATATATATCAAAATAACATACTAGTAAAAATAATTTATCGGTTAACTCGTTAGGCAAAGAACAAAAATTCCGTTCATATGAACCAATTATTGTCTTCTTCAAGAAGCGCCACCGCCACTTCAATTTTAATCTTTTCTCTCACTTCACAAACTCTAAAGCAATTCTCATCGACGACGACAAAACCAACTAAATGGAACTCACCAACCAACACCATAATCACTCTACCAGTTCTCTTAGCAATGGAATCATGCACTTCCATGCTTCAATTGAAGCAAATCCAGGCGCAAATGACAGAAAACGCTCTCATTACCCACACCTTCCCAGCTAGTCGTGTCCTAGCCTTCTGCGCTCTCTCCGACTCTGGAGATATGAACCATGCCCGTCTTCTATTTTCCCAGTTACAGAACCTCAATACTTATATTTGGAATACCATGATTAGAGGCTCAGGCTGCTCTCGAGCCAAAACGGGCCAAACTGGTGTCTTGTTTTTCTGCAAAATGGTTCAGAAAGGTGTTGAAATGGACTGTAGGAGTTTTGTGCTCGCGTTCAAGGCCTGCGAACAGTTTCTGGGAGTCTTAGAAGGAAAATCAGTTCATTGTGTTGTTTGGAAGATGGGTTTTGTTTGTACTTTGCTGGTTCAAAATGGTTTGGTTCCTTTCTACGGTGTGCGAGGTTGTTGGGGTCTAGCACGTCAAGTGTTTGATGAGATTTCTGAAAGAGATGTCGTGTCTTGGACTTCTATGATTGATGGGTATTCTAAGCATAAATGGTGTGATGAGGCCGTGAAGCTTTTTGACTCCATGTTAATGTATAGTGATGTCAAGCCAATCGAGGCCACTATGATTGCAGTTCTTTCATCATGCTCCCAGAAGAGGGATTTGAGATTGGGGAAGACTTTTGACGAGTACGTGAAAACAAGGAATGTGACCCGTAGCTTAAATCTGATGAATGCAATATTGGATATGTATGTGAAATCTGCTTGGATTCTGCTAGAGAGATTTTGATACCATGGGAGTTAGAGATGTGTTCTCATGGACAAGTATGGTTAACGGGATGCTAAAAACGGTGAGCTAGAGTTGGCGAGAGCATTGTTTAATGAGATGCCTGAGAGAAATGTGGTTTCTTGGAATGCCATGATTGCTGGGTATTCTCAAAATAACCAACCAGATGATATTTCATTGGTGGGTGTCTTGTCAGCCTGCAGTCATGGTGGCTTAGTTGCCCAAGGTCGGGAATATTTTCAAAACATGAAACGAAAGTATGGTATGGAACCCAAGAAAGAACACTATGCCTGTATGATCGATTTACTCGGTCGAGTTGGACTCCTGGAAGATGCATGCGAGTTAATAACCAAGATGCCAAAGGAGCCGAGTGCAGCTGCTTGGGGTGCCCAAGTCCATGCTTGTAGAATGCATGGGAATGTCGAAGTAGCCAAGATTGCTGCTCCAAGACCCTTGGAGTTGGACCCTGAAGACAGCGGCGTCTATGTTCTACTAGCAAATATTTGTGGCAGTGAGAGAAGATGGGGTGATGTCAAAGTGGCAAGAAGAATGATGAGGGAGAGGAGGGTTGAGAAGATCCCTGGCCGTAGCATGATAGAACTTGCGGGTGAGTTTCACGAATTTTTGGCCGGTGATGAATCACACCCGCAATCTGAAGGCATTTATAATGCATTAGATCAATTATATTTATTATTTTATTTACACCTGGCATTTATAATCATTATCATTGCTAGAGTTAGTTCACCACTTTAACTTTTTACAATAATGATATTGTGAATTTGAAGCATGTAGACAATGTCATGCTAATTTTACAAGCATTTATAATCTAATATACTTGTCTTTTCCAACAATAAATCACATAATAAACTCATGCAATGTAGTAATTCTTTGCTGCACTTGTTATATCTTAGTACCACATGTTAACAACTCTGAATCCTTTGTGTTAAGCCATCAAGTGATGCCTGAAACTGCTTTCGGTGCAAAGGTTTTTCTTTTTTCTTAACAGGCTTATAAGAAAAATCACAAAATCATAAGTAAAATATCTCTGAATACAATATAACACAATTATGGCCATAAAACTTCATTTATTAAGGTTCATACATGATTTAAAATAACTTAAAAATACATTACAAAACATGTCCATAAAATTTCATTACAATACTTGCATTGAACCTTTCTTGAATTCTTATCAAATATCCACATCAAGGCTGTCATCCCACATCAAGTCTGCAAATACGATAAAATCAAATTTGAATGGCACATGAACTTGTAAAATCATAAGATTTTAACACAATTATTAATGCTAAATAACACAATTTTAACACAAAAGTGCAAATACCAGCAGCATAGTGAAGAGCGCAGAACTAAAAAGATAGCAACTCATACACAAGGTGTTCAACATGTGCTGACATTCTATCAAGGCTTTTATTTGTTGCTGCAGCCAGTTAAAACTTAAGCCAGGTGGTGGTTTTCTCATCAATTGACGTTTTCTTTTCTTTACCTAAAAGGGTCATGCTGAATAAACTAAGCTCCTCTGTTTTCTTATAACAGAGTAGTCCATTTGTTCAAGCACATAAATTGAAGAATGGAATTCAAGCAGCAAAGCAAGGTCAGCAATTAATACCATTCAAATTCTTTTTGCAGATCTAAATGTTATTAGTTGTATGGAAAAAACAAGGTACGCACAATTTTTATCAGTTTCTGTTTTTGAAAAGAACAACACTTCGTTCCATATTTTTTTAATTTTTCTTTAAGCACATGATCTTCTTGACCACTTTTACTGGAAATTCCCTTTTCTTTCCGACACTTTCTTCACCATATCATTTTCCATTTTTGTTCTTTACTTTTCCTTTTCTTTTATAAAGTAGCCCACTTGTTTAACTATTCTTTGTTTCTTCTTGTTCAAACCAGGAAAACAACACTATTTGACAATAATCCTTGGTACACTGTTAGTTTTTTTTTTGTTGTTGTTCCTCCATAGAAGGAACAAAAACCATAAAAAACAGAAAGAAGATGCAAAAATTGTCATAAAAACAACGCAAATCGTGTTCTTGCCGAAAACCCAAAACCTAAACATCACAATACCCAAAACAAACCCAAAATATCCAGAGTGCGGATTGCAGATTTACAAGAAAGAGGCAAGAGTTCATGAAATCCAGCTAAAAACGAGAATTGCAGAAGTTAAAGAATTAGAAAACTAACCTTCAATAAGTGTTCTTGTCGCCATGCTGGACACCAGCCAAGAATACCCAAAAGATTTTAGCCTGATTAGATTCTTGTGGAGAGAGACAAGGAGAAAGATTTGTTAAGTACATGGCCATTTCATTTTCTAAAATACAATAAATAAATATCTTTACCCCTAGAATAAAAATAAATATACATCAATTCATAAGCATTTTCTTAATTCTATAACCAACATTTGGTATTTCCTTGCATATCTTGCTGGTGATTAGCTCGAGCAAGCCCAGTATATAATATACTTTGATGAGACAGGCTAGATCGATACAGCACCTGATCACTCGTTTTGATTATGTTTTGAAGGTGGTTTCTTAATCCTGATTTTGTAATAGGCTCCTGCTGCTATGTTCTTCTCTTTATCAGAGATGATTATAACTACGTCGCCGACGCCGAGACCCTTTTCACGTACAAATGAAAACCAATCCCCGTAAAAGGCTGGTTTGGATCTCCCTCCCGGCGACGCTCTGCAACGAAAGGTCCACACCCGCCCCTCCTCGTCTTTGAACTTCAAATCTGATTCGAGATCACTTCGCAAATCTTCAAGACAATTTTCTGGAAGCAGCAGTCTTCTCTCAACGTCGGTGATGTTGAGCTTTTTAGTGATGTTCTCCATTCCTAGCTTCTTCTTTTCTTTCTTCTTTTTTGGAGAAGCTGCTGAGCAATGGTTGAGAGGTTCCCTCTGCTGATTATCATGCTCTAAATATAGTATCCAGGTTGGTGGGTCCATACTTCCATGGTAAGAAATTCCAAAATCATGCCATCACATCACAGACGTTCATCTTTCTGATGAGAAACCATTGCCTGCATAGTTACTGTTTGATACTGACGTAGCGGAAATCTGAAATGGAATTGTGAATAAAGAACACCGTCTCTATTCAAGGTTGCTCGGTTTCTCAAGCAATGCAAGAACTCGAATCCACGAGAAAATTAAGAACAATAATTCCAGAATAAGTAAATTCTTATTCAAGATTTCTTTTTAATCAAAAGTAAATTGAAATCCTAGTGGTTTGGTTGCTTCACATTTATAAGCTACCAAACATTACTATCATAAGGAATTAAGGAATTAAAATAAGAAATAAACGAGGTAATAGACAATCCCCGCAAATTGAGTTCTACTCAACAATAGAAATAAAGACTTCAATAAAGAAATAATTGAAATGGTAAAATAATTGCAGCTGATCCTCCTCTGCATGGTAGTGATCTGGGCGTGGTTCATTCCATAATGGACTCTGCATCATGATTCATTCGATCCTTCCATGATAAGCTTTTCATCGTGATTTATTCCTTATCTGCCTCCTCCGTGAGTTCAGCTTCTATAGCCAGTTGTCCTACATCAGTCCCCCCAGCTTGAAAAGAACTCGCCCTCGAGTTGCTGATACTGGAAGGTGCATCGTCAGGTTGGTGATACTCATACAGGTCTGCCACATTGAATGTTGGTGAGATTGTCATCTCTGCTGGTAGGTCCACTCGATAGGCATTGTCATTGATTTTCTATAGAATTTGGTAAGGGCCATGTTTCTTGTCACTTAGCTTGTGAAGTGTTCCACCTGGCACTCTTCCTTTGCGTAAATACACCATGACGAGGTCTCCTTCTTTGAACAATTTTGAGCGTCGTTTCTTGTCTGCTGCTGCTTTGTATTTCTCGTTGAAAGCCTCTAGGTTCTTGCGCTCTTCTTCTTGAATGGCTCTCACCCTGTCATCCATATGCTCAGCTGTAATGTTCATACCTGGAAGTTTTGGCAGAGGTACTAAATCCAACGCATGCTTAGGTGGTTGGCAGTAAACTACTTGGAAGGGTGTTTTCCCGGTTGATCTGTTCAGCATGCTATTGTATGCGAATTCAGCTTGGGCCAAGGTGAGGTCCCATTGTTTCGGTCTTTCTCCTGATAAACAGCGGATCAAATTGCCTAGCGTGCGGTTGACCACCTCGGTTTGTCCATCGATTTGGGGGTGGCTGGTACTGTTGAAGTTGAGTGCTGTGTCAAACCTACGCCATAGGGTCCTCCAAAAATGACTCAGGAACTTAGTGTCTCGATCTGAGGTGATCGATTTGGGCACTCCATGCAGGCGAACCACTTCCTTGAAGAATAAGTTAGCTACATGCACAGCATCCAAAGTTTTCTTGCATGCGATAAAGTGGGCCATTTTTGAGAATCTGTCCACTACTACAAATACAGAGTCAACTCCTCTTTGTGTTCGGGGAAGCCCTAAGATGAAGTCCATTGATAAATCCTCCTATGGACCTGCTGGTATAGGCAGTGGTAAGTACAAACCGGTGTTCTGGGTTTGTCCCTTAGATGCCTGACAGGTTGGGCATCGTTTGACATGGTTCCCAATGTCGCGCTTCAATTGCGGCCAATAGTAGCGTTCTTCTGCAAGTGCCACGGTTTTGTCTCGTCCGAGATGTCCCCCTAATCCCCCTCCGTGAAGCTCATGGATTATTTGTTCTCTCAATGAACTCCTGGGGATGCATAACCGATTACCCCTAAACAAATAACCATCATGTACATGCATTCCTTCATGCGTTAATCCTTGCTGGCATCTGTCCCACGTGTGGCTGAAATCCTCATCTCCTGCGTACAACTCTTTGATACACTCAAAGCCTACGATTTCAGCCTGCAAGGTGGTGAGCAGAGACACTTTTCTACTCAAAGCATCTGCTACCTTGTTTAACTGTCCTGACTTATGCTTCAAAGTGAAGTTAAATCGCTGGATGAATGCAATCCAACGAGCATGCATTCTGTTAACATTCGTCTGGTTGTTGATGAACTTTAGTGCTTGGTGATCACTATAAAGGATGAATTCTCTTTGTACTAGGTAGTGTTCCCAGACCTTCATAGCCCAAAACACTGCATAAAGTTCAATTTCATATGTGGACCATTTTCTCCGAGCCTCACTAAGTTTCTCACTGTAGAATTGCACGGGTTTATTCTCTTGAGATAGCACAGCTCCAACACCAATCACAGAGGCGTCACAATCTACCTCAAACAACTTGTCAAAATCGGGGAGGGCTAGTACTGGGGCTGAGGCTAATTTTTCCTTGATTAGTGCAAAGTTGAGTTCGGCTTCATGTTCCTAGGAGAATTTTCCCTTCTTCATGCATTCTGTTATTGGTGCAGCAATTCGACTAAAATCTCTGACAAATCTTCGATAAAATGTTGCTAGACCATGGAAACTCCGTACTTCCCCGATATTCTTTGGAGTAGGCCAATCTCGAATGGCACGCACCTTCTCTTCATCAACTTTAATCCCTTCAGCACTTACAACAAAACCCAAAAATACTGGACTGCTAGTCATGAACCTGCACTTGTTCAAATTAACAAACAACTTGTTATGTTGCAAAACTGAAAATACCTCCCGCAAGTGTTCAATGTGATCAGATTCGCTACGACTATAAATCAATATGTCATCGAAGTATACCACCACAAAGTTACTAGTGAACGGCTTGAGTACTTGGTTCATCAACCTCATGAAAGTGCTCGGAGCATTGGACATCCCAAAGGGCATCACTAGCCACTCGTATAATCCTTCTTTCGTCTTGAAAGCGGTTTTCCACTCATCCCCGGGCCTAATTCGAATCTGGTGGTATCCACTCCTTAGATCAATTTTTGAGAAGATCTTTGACCCCGCCAACATATCAAGCATATCCTCTAGTCATGGAATGGGAAACCGATACTTAATAGTGATTTTGTTGATAGCTCGGCTGTCAATGCACATACGCTAGCTTCCGTCTTTCTTTGGCACTAGTAATGTTGGCACTGCACAAGGGCTCATGCTCTTCTAAACCAATCCCTTTTTGATTAATTCTTCTACCTACTCCTGCAAGATTGCACCTTCCCTTGGACTCATCCGATAGTGAGGATGATTTGGAAGGCTAGCTCCGGGAACTAAGTCGATGTGGTGTTGGATGTCACGCATGGGTGGCAACCCTTCTGGCAACTCTTCGGGTATTATGGCTTGGAATTCTGCAAGTAGAGCTTGCAGTGTTTCTGGAACATTGGGGCTGTTGGTCTCGATCTCACCCCCCATTATAATAGCAAAAACTTCACTGTCTTTTTCTATATGGGTTAGGAAGGTCTTCTCGTCTACCAGTAGTATTGGACTTCCTTGCACTCTCGGTCCAACTTGCATTCTCGGTCTAGCTACAGCGAAATCCTCTTTGAGAGGACCCAGTACCACCTTCTGCCCTTTGCTCATGAAGATATAGACATTATCTTTGCCTTTGTAAGTGACATCCACGTCATATTGCCAAGGCTTGCCTAGGATTACGTGGCATGCATCCATTTCCACAACATCACAAACAATTTCATCCACATAATTCTTCCTAATAGAGAACTGAAAACGACATGTCTCTGTCAATTTTGTCTCGGCCCCTTTCTTAATCCAGCCAATTTTGTAGGGTGCAAGGTGTTTCTCTGTCTTTAAACCAAGCTTTGCCACCATTGTTTTAGAGATAATATTTTCACTGCTGCCACTATCAATAATAACATCACATACCTTCATGTTTACAGTGCATCGTGTTCGAAAGATGTTGTTTCGCTGTGATGGATTCTCTAGTTTTGGTGTCAACATAATCTTTCTAACCACCAGTGTTTGGGAGAGTAAATCTCCCTCATCTCCTCCTGTGATTTCTTGTTCCCCGTAGGTGTAATCAATTTCGGCCTCAGCATCTTCTGCTTCCACGTCTGACCCCTCCTCTTGTTCAATTAGGTTCACTACCCCACGCCTTGGGCAAGTGTTTGATCGATGTCCCTGCTGGCCACAACTGTAGCATTTGTCAGTAGCAGGCCTGGAATATGGATTCCTTGGTGCTTCATGGTTCACTCCCGCAGAAGGTGTCGCCTGGGTTCTACTGCTGCTTGCCCCTTTTGTAGGATAAGACAGAGAATTGTCCTGGGGGTTCACAGGGAGCTTCCCTTTGTAAGCTGAATTCTGATTGGGATCATGAGGGGGTCTTGTTGTGCTTGTTGTCCTCGCCAATTGTGTCTCAGCTTTTGTGGCCAAATTAATGGCTTCTGTTAATGAATATATAGTGTGCATAGATACCCTGTCTTGAATATTCCAGCGCAATCCTCCAACAAATCTAGCGACTTGTTGAGCGTCTGTCTCTACTAAATTGTTGCGAGATGATAATCTGTGGAATTCCTCCACATAGGTTTGTACAGCCCGGTTGCCCTGTTTACAATTTTGATATTGCTGGAACAAGATCTGTTCATAATCAGGTGGTAAATACCTGTATCGCAGGAGGCGTCTCATCTTAGCCCAAGATTGGACCATTCCTTTCCGTTGCCTCGTTCTCGTGAGCTGCAATTGCTCCCACCAAGCAGAGGCTCCTCCCATTAATCGATAGGCAACCAGCTTTACCTTCTTGTCCTCTGGAATCTCCATGTAGTCAAAGAATCTCTCCACCATTGCCAACCAATCAAGGAAACCCTCGATCTGAAGCTGACCATTGAAACTGGGGAGATCCATCTTCATTCGGAATGCTTGATGCCCTCGTTCCTCCATATTGTGGTAACCCTGTCGATTAGGCCTCAATATTCGTTCAGCATACTCTTCCTCATCACTCAGCTCATCCTCGTAGGCTGGCTGCCTACGTGGGATTGGTTGGTAACCGCGAACCAAGTGATCTCTTCCCCTGTAATCCTCTTGTCTCCTCTCATCTTCACGTCGCTGATGGTTTCCAGTGTCCAACCTAACAAGAGTGGCTTGTATAGCTTGCAACGCTTGTTGGGTTTCTTGTTGGAAAGCCCTGAATTCAGCCTGTGTGATGGTGCCATCTCCTTGATCATCCCCTGGGACTTCCCGTGCATTCATTGGGTCTGCCATCTAATCGTTGATTAGACAGGCTCTGATACCAACTGACGTAGCGGAAATATGAAGTTGAATTGCAAATAAAGAACACCGTCTTTATTCCAGGTTGCTTCATTTCTCAAGCAATGTAGGAACTCGAATCCACGAGTAAATTAAGAACAATAATTCCAGAATAAGTAAATTCTCATTCAAGATGTTTTTTTAATCAAAAGTAAATTGAAATTCTAGTGGTTTGGTTGCTTCACATTTATAAGCTACCAACCAATACTGTCATCAGAAATTAAGGAATTAAAACAATAATCAAACGAGGTAATAGACAATCCTCGCAAATTGAGTTCTAATCAACAATAGAAATAAAGACTTAAATAAAGAAATAATTGAAATGGTAAGATAATTGCAGCTGATCCTCCTCTGCATGGTAATGATCTGGGCATGGTTCCTTCCATAATGGACTCTTCATCATGATATATTCGATCCTTCCATGATAAGCTCTTCATCGTGATTTATTCCTTATCTCGCCTCCTCCGTGAGTCCGACTTCTATAGCCAGCTGTCCTACATCGAGATCTTGGTTTTCAAAAAACAATTAAAAAAATTGAGTTATATGGTTGTTTAAATTTATGCTGTGTGTAGTGATAGCTGTTTGTCAGAAAATTCCTACACTCACTCCATTGTAAATTTTGGTTTTATGAATTTCGGTCATTTTATTATTATTAACTATATATATATATATATTATTTAGTGTTTTATGAATTTCTGTCATTTTATTATTATTAACTATATTATATATGCACATTTAGATTCACCTTTACATCCACAGGCCATATATAGGAATGTGGTTCAGATGATCAATGGCTCATTACTTGCACGGCATGAATCAATAGCCATAATCTCAACTTTTGAAACACCATACACAGAATCTATGTGAGTTTATGATTGTGTTAGCACTAAAGTCTAAAACGGAGAGATTCTTTATCCCACTGCTTTTTACTTTTTGTTTATGAAATGACCCCCGAGAGTTTAGCTTTATATATGTACAATTAATGAGAGAGTGGTAACTGGTAAATATACCATTGCGAAACCCAAATTAGTGCTCACCACATTACCACTTCTCTTCCTTCCTTCACATCTGGTTCGGAAATTATCATTAAAACCCGGGAATATAATTTGGAATTTTAAGGTAATGCTAAAAAAACATTAAGAATATTTTTTATATTTATTGAACGTTTTCGAAAAAGAAATATTAGTGAATAGGGAGTTTTCTAGAGAAATTCGTTTTTTAATTTCCTGAACATTTTTCAAGTGTTTAAATGATCAAGCATTATAAAAAATTAAAAAATTGCTTTTCTGGTTTTTATTTTTATCACGCCTCTAAACAGCAAGTGAATCCGGTATTTTTATCAATGGATACGAATTGTTTTCATATAATATTTGTAATATGTACTCATTTCTTGATTTTTCAAGTTTTAGACAAAATATTGTTTTACATATGATTTTGTAACTGGAGTTAAAATTTCTTACACGGACACCTGTCGTTGTAAGACAAAAACTTGTTTTCAGAGCGTTATACAGACAACTAATGACTAGTAATTTCCATGGACTTGGAGGAACTTGCATTGCAAAGATGGTTTCAGCACGTACGCGTCTTCTCGGAACGCGTCTTCCGAATCGAAGCCACCAGCTACCGGTCCATGCTGCAGACATCGAATGTCCGAAACAAAGCCACCAAATAAGGACGATCCATTATGAAGACATCGAATGTAATTTATCACTTAATTTGTTTTTTTAAGAAAAAAAGAAGAGAGAATAAACATCAATGGAGCTGCCGTGTGTGTGTTCTTCTCCGTTTTGCTTGTTTCTACTTTCTAGTGATCATCCATGCTGTAGTGTATGAGTGAACTCGGTGCGAGTCTAATGACTCAACGAGTTTGACCGGTTTACCGAGTCAACTCGTGATTTCTACCGATTTTAACCTGATTTTATAAAGTGTATCAGTGACTCAAATAGATAAAATTGTTGTTGTTATTGCTATTACTACTAGATAAATAAATAGAAATATTCGAATCAAAATCAGCCTTCAAACGTAATGTTAATCTCTTCTCTCTCACTTTTGAATCTCCAAAGCAATTCTCATCGACGAAGACGACAAAACCAACGAAATGGAACTCACCAACCAACACCATAATCAGTACTCACCCAGTTCTCTTAGCAATGGAATCATGCACTTCCATGCTTCAGTTGAAGCAAATCCAGGTGCACATGACGAAGAACGCTCTCATTACCCGCACCTTCCCAGCTAGTCAGTCGTGTCTTAGCCTTCTGCGCTCTCCCCGACTCTGGAGATACAAACCATGCCCGTCTTCTATTTTCCCAGTTACAGAACCCTACTACTACTATTTGGAATACCATGATTAGAGGCTGAGGCTGCTCTCGAGCCAAAACGGGCCAAACTGGTTTCTTGTTTTTCTGCCAAATGGTTCAGAAAGGTGTTGAAATGGACTGTAGGATTTTTGTTTTCGCGTTCAAGGCCTGCGAACAGTTTCTGGGAGTCTGAGAAGGAAAATCAGAACACTTTGATTTTTTAAATTATCTTTTAAAATAATATTGTTTTACTTTTTAATTGTTTTCTTACAAGGTGTTATTTTGGATTACAAGAATTAAATAAATTGAAAATTATGTGTTAGCAGATAAAAAAATAATAACTAAAAATAAAACCTGAAAATCAAGAGATGGGTGTGTATCAATCTATTTAATCTTGCAAGACATGATATTTACTTGATCACATTTGCTAAAAACAATTACCAAAATATTTTTTTAAAATAATCTATAAATAATAAAAATATTTAATTTAAAATAAAAATAATAATTTTGTTAAAAATATTTTTAAAATGAAATGGGCATCACGGTTGCTGTGAGGGGCCCTGTTTGACGAGTACCTTCGTGGTACTAGCCAACAATAATAGCCCCGGCCCAGATCAATTCATAAGCCTGGGCTTTTATTTATTCATGACTCGTGGTGTTGTCCCTCGTAACGGAAGAACTTGATCTAGCCCAGACTCATTCATTATGTGAACATTTTTATGCGGTTTTATAGAGATGAAAATAGATTTAATAAGATATATATATATATATATATGTGTATATATATATATATTTATAGTTTAGTTTATTTGATTACCATAAGATCTCCCAAGATTAATAATTATTAAAAGTTACATTTATTTTCTTATCATATAAGAAAAAAAGGTAAATTATTAGGTTAACTGAGTAAAACGTTGGCTAGTTCTTCAATACATTCATACCAAATAAATTCTTTGAAGGATTTATATGAATTCTTGCAAACATTTTGAGGACTGTTAAAATTTATTTTTTTAATTTAAGTAATTTTGTAAAAAAGATTAATAATTATTAGCAGTTACAATGATTTTCTTATTATAACGAAAAAAATGTAAATTATTAGGTTAACTTTGTGCGGTGTCTGATGCGCATCCTCAAACCCTAGCTAAACGAGCAAAAGCATTGACGTTATCTTAATAATATTTACAGCATCTTGTTCCATTACAACTGCAATAATAACAAGCTTTACTACTTACACAGAGTTCCCTGTACAGGCGTGCATGTGTTTGTTTATTCTCACCTCTCTTACACAGCACAAATACATCACATGTTATCGGTCAGAGTTATATACCATGCATGGCCTGTGAACGCCGGTTGATACAGCAGCTGCTACCACTAATACTTCAGCAGCAGCCGCCACTCTTTCAGCCAGCATGACAACTCCAATTGGCCGGAGTGACATTTCTGATAGTTTTCTCCCACAAGTTGAAGGACCCAATCATATTTGGGCTCAACCTGTTTCATTGATTCCATGACAGTACTATCCCATAAATTAAGCTGCCTCCATTGCCTGATCAAAGAATTTCTAAATCTCAACTAATCACCACCTTGATGGATATTAAAAAACAAGTTTTGATTATTGATAGAATTTCCAGGGAAATCAGGACAGAGTTATGATAAATGTCAGTCTTGGTAATCTTCAGAGGCTTAGGACCTAATAAATGATAGCATAATCTTTTTTTTAGCAAGCTTCCTTAAAGCAGTATATTAATATCACATGAGCTTTATAGGAGGAGCAACCATTATTCCCTCGGAAAAGCATGCAACTGCAAACAAAATAAAAAAAAAATGTAATGAAACTAACAAAGATATGTTTATGCCAATTTCAATATCTTCCAAAGGACTGATTATTGGTTAATGATTGTAGTTGAGTTAATGCACCAACCTTGATACTGCTTTCATCTTTGTCAGAAATATTGAATCTGTCAACAAAACCATGGCGTTTCTCAGGAGAAATTCATTTACGATCAATTCATTCTCTGTTACCAATTTTCCAACAGCGGAACCTACTGGGCCATCAAAGCAACTGCTGCTACTTGCAGAGGAACCAAATTCTTCAGGTAAGGAGGTATCTTCTCTGAATAAGAAGCGAACTACATGGCTTGGCCTCTCAATACCATCACTCACATTATTTCTATTAGCAGAATGAGCAACAGAGGGAGCATAAAGGGGCATGCTAGGAGATGGAAAATGCATTATTGGTGACCCTACTGGACTTCCATTTTCCTTGGCTTGAAAATACTTTGATCGTGCGATTTCCATACGCTCGATACCAGCATCTCCACTCAGGTGTTGTCCCTTTTTCCCTTAAAAGTTTTTGATCTTCTGCAACCTGTATATATTGAAACAATTAAAAAGACAGGAATGTTTAATGAAAATGTCTATACAGGAGGGAACGATGGGCATAAATACCTTACTACCAAAAGGCTTAACCGAAATCAATCTAAATTCAGATGATCATTAGTTCAATTACTTGAGCATCCCCTTTGAATAAGAATGGTAAAGGCAGTTAATGAAAAAAAAATCATGTAGGCGCAAAGAACATTCTCACTGGATACATTGACTCCCTATTGGCGCGTACTTTTCTGGCCTCTCTACTCCTTGTACAAGACCTGGGAGCAGTCCTTTTCTTAGGGGTGGCAACTCTTTTGAGAAGGTGATCAATGTTGTCCAAGCGGGAAGGATGATTTTTTGTCGAACACTCCTTACTAACGCAGAGACAACCCAGAAAAACATAAAATAGAATTATCAGATTCACAATCACTTATGGCATGCCTTTCATGTCAGAGAAAATAAAGGTGTAACCGCAGATGCATCCGTGTTCTTAAACGAAAAAAATAATATTTCCATCTATAAGTTATAAAACTGCAAGATAGAATCTAAATTCCAAATTCATAGATTATATTAAATCTTAGAAAACCAGGTGGTTGAATCGATCGGGTGAAGTCCTCTTTGCCCACTTTCACATCTAGTTCCTAATCATATCGGATTAGATTTTATCCACCTTCAACTTCAACTTGATTAAATTGGATAGCATTTTCTGGAACTGAACTATGCCGAAGTCCTCTTTGCCCCAAAAATTCTGCTCTTTGTCTCTTTGCCTAATTATCATAAAATTCAACAAAAAAAAACAAGGAAATGAGCAGCAACCAGTTTACAATCGAATATAAGAAGATATTAATTATTAATTTCAAAGACAAGTAAATAATCCCTAAAATGTTTTTGGCATAACTCAAAACTTAAAGACAAAACCTTTTTTTGCTCAGCGGCGTGAAGCTTTGCTTCATGAGATGAACACTAGTGTGAGGGGCTTCGATCTTGTCTTTGGTCTAGCCTTGCTTCACAAATTTTCATAGAATTGCAACACTCAAACAAATGGACAAAATAATTTCAGTATGTTAATTTAGGAAGAAGTTGAAACGTTGCTCTCTTTGATCATGAAAATAAAAAAATAAAAAAGGAACCTGTCTTCGGAGATGAGTTGTTGGAGTCTTGGCTTCTAATAGTCTTTTTTTAAGCTTTCTCGGTATTCTCCTCGGAGACGAAAATGACACCGTATCACTTTCGGGAAAATCAAGCGCAATTCCACCAACCACCACCCCCGTCTCCGGCGACGATTCCACTCCGGTATCCATAGAATTAAAGTCAAAGAAACAGCAGCAGAACAGCAAGTGATCAGAATTCTAACTCTTTTTTTTTATTATTATTTCTTGATGAAATTCTGCTTTTAATTATCCATTTATTTACATGTACAAGAGAAATCAAAGGGAAAAAGCTGCGTCGATTCTTGCTTGATTTTTTAATTTTTTTTTGTTGGAGAGAAAGAAAACGTAGCAAGAGAGATTATCAATCTATGATTTTGGTTATTCTAAGGCTGTTTGATAAAACAAAATTGGTGCTGATACTTGAAGTTTTTATCTTGGGTTTTTCGATTGTTATCAATTTAATCTGTGCAGTCGTCTTTGCTGCATTCAAGACCCAAATCTACAGTTGGTTCTCCTGCTTATATTGCTCCGGAGGTTCTCTCTCGGAGAGAAAATGATGGCAAGGTGAATCTCAGATTAATTTGTTTCTAGCCTCTCCCTTTCTCTCTCAAAACTTTTCTCCACCCCGGTTATGAAAGTAGACTAATTAGGATCCCTACAATTAATTGGGATCCTATATAGGAAAATAGACTAATTAGAATCCCTAAAATTAGGCTCTAAATTATTTCCTAATTATGTGCTATTTACATCCTATAACACACACCATTGATTTGGGTTTTTCAGTACTTGAAATTAACATACATGTTTTTCAGGAAGTTAAATTTTGTATGAAGGATTGCCTTTCAGGGTTCAAGCATTTAAGAATATCCTCAGATTGTAAGTTTGAATCTCTCCACATTTAGATCAGAAAGTAGTTTCGGATGGCTTATTTGTTTGTTAGTTCATCAAAAGAGTCAAAATCTGAAAGCTGCAAGTACTGGACTGTGAACCAAGTGAAATTGAGATAAAGGTTCAAACTAGCAGATCTGATCTTGAGATAGTTTTCTGCGATTCTTTTATATATACATTGTGTGTGTGTGTGTGTAGTGTGAAGCTCAATCCTGACAGGTAGAGGTGAAGAAGTGAAGAAAGATCTTGAAAACCTGACCCCTCTCAAGGAAATCTCAACTGTCACAAGATTTTTTATAATTACCAACAATGCATGTACTTTCAGTGATGAAGCCATAAAATTCCCAAAACAGATTTTGTTTGTCATACCCTTTTCATTTAGAACACTGGATTTTGCTTGGCGCTATACTCTATGAACCATTCTGCAAAACTATAGTTCCCTATGATTTGAGAGTACGTAGCATGCACCTCTTTTTTCTCAGATGTATTCCAGTTTTGGGGTTGAAGCTGTACTTCCATCACATGTTTTCTGTTCTCTGTCTTCCTATTTAGTTTCATTTTAGTTTTAGTTGTCAACCATGCATTGTGAATGGCTAGCTTCAGTACGTATAAACCATGAAGACCAAGAAAAAAAATATCCATATCAGTTTTGCTATGTCAATTTGAACTATGTCGTCTTCGTTTTCTGATTGGCTTGGTGCTTCAATTATACAATACACATTTGCATGTGATGCTTTAGTAAATAAAATTAAAGCTCTTCTGTGGACTGGAAAGAACTAATTAAAACATGCAAATTTAAGATCTCATTTTCATTTCTGCTGTTCAGTTGGCGGGTGTGTGGTCTTGTGGGGTGACTCTTGGAGTTATGCTTGTGGGAGCCTATCCATTCGAGGACCCAAAGAATTTCAGGAAAACAATCAATGCTGAGATTTCTCTTGTGTGTGTCATCTCTTCTATTCTTCTTCTTCTTCGTTTTTTTTACTGTTTATGAATTTCTTGTTGTTTATCTTCCCTGTCTCCTTATCTTTGCATTGCAATTTGCAAGTACAGAGCTCCACTGCAACAGCTAGCTAGCCCAAACCCTCCAAAAAGCTACAGATTCTTCAAACCTCCAACAGAAGCCATGCTTCCATCTTGAAGATAAAAGTTTAATAATATACATTGCCTAAACTTGAAACTATTCATCACGTTAAAATACTCAAAAACACTAGAAAAAGTAATTTAAAATAATAATTAAATCTTAATAATAATAATAATTAAAGTCCATTCGAGACCAGCATCGAAAGGCAGAGTAACTGCCACGACTAGGCTTCTTGCATGACAGGACAAATTAAGATGCATATAGAAATTCACCACTTTCTTGCTCCACTTGCTTTTGTTTTTTAAGCAGAGTCAAACGCCTTCAGGCCGTTTTATTTATTTTTAATTAGAAACCCTAATCCAATCAAAAGACCCATGCTTGCTTTGCAAGCATCGAACGTTCTAATTATTTAAATAAAGAAAAATGAGAGAGAGAGAGAGAACAAACATCAATATCAATGGAGCTAGCTCCGGCACTAGTTTAACAATGCAAAACAAGATTCTCACTCCTATATATTTTTCTAAATACTATCAATTTACAAAAACAAAAACAAAATATTCTTAATGTATTTTTAGCATTTTCAGCATCACCTTAAAAAATAAGAGAGAGAGAGGGCGATAATAAACATCAATATCGATGGATATATTGATTGATTATCTATTTATATATTTACATGTGCAAGAGAAATCAAAGGGAAAAGGCTGTGTCGATTCTTGCTTGATTTTTTATTTTTTTTGTTAGAGAGAAAGAAGAAATGCGAAGCGTCTCTGGATAGGAAGTTTTTGACCAGGTCCCAGCAACTGAGAAAACCACTTTCAAAAACCCTAATCCTCCACGTAAAAATATTAATTAATTTTAATTGTTAATAAACATTTTTTAAAAATAAAATAAAAAATCTCCACCAATCCCAACATCCTAGATTCCTAACACCGCCAAAATTATAGAAAACCTCCTCCTATGATTCCCAGGACTTGCGAATACTGTGGGTTGAATAGACCTGTGTAAACTTGAAAATACTCATCACGTTAAAATACTCAAAAACACTAGAAAAAGTAATTTAAAATAATAATAATAATAATAATAATAATAATATTAAAAAGTCCATTCGAGACTTAATTTCCGAATTTGAGTGAAATCCATAATATATTCAGTATCAAAGTTCTGACTTAATTCAATTTTACCCTTCAATGACAATTGATTATAAATTGAAGTTTCATTTCGGTTCTCGATCCCGTGGGTTGTAATGGTGAAATTACTATTTTACTCCTCAATATACAATGATTTTAGCAATAAGTTTAGGCAAATTTTAGATTTTTAATGTTTTTGGTATAGTAAAATAACCATAATACCCTCTAATAAGACAAAAATCAACAGTTAAATCCGAGGCTATTAGGGATATTGCACATGTTTTTTATAATATACAAATACAAAATAACTTTTGAATACATGCGTAAAAGAGAGTTTCACTCTCATTTTACACCACTAAATCTAAACTTACTATATTTTTGAACGCAAGCTGCATTTAATACAAATACAAATAAAAATTCAAAATTTAAATTAAGAGCAGAGGTGTATAGATACAAACAAAAAATTAAGAACTATTCCGGAAAGACCGAAAAAATCAAGGGATCAAAACTAAACCAAAAATAAAAAAATAAAAACAAAAAAACTATATATATTAAAAATAGATAAAAAAAAATTAATATAAATAGCGGAGCGCGGGTTGGGGTTTATGTCTTGTAATATGAAATACATATGAGGTCAAAAAAATATTAATAAGTTGTCAATTATCACATTCTCTTTTAAGCAGATTTGACTACAAAGTACGATGAGAATGAATACAATACGCACACTAAAAGTTGGTGAAAAAACTTAGATATGGGAGCGATCATCATTTCGCACCATCAAAATATATAGTTGACTATTAACACTGATTTAGGCCATCAAAACAATTGATATGTATATTAAATGATTTGAGATAGGGGAAGGCTTTATTTAAAAGAGTACGTAAAAAAAACGAAAAAAAAAAGAGTGTTATTTTATTTAATTCCGTTCGGTTTTAGCTTTCTTGTCAAGCAGCAATATAAAAATGTTTTCAGAATATTCATGACGCATTTTTTTCATATCACCATGATTATTATTTTTATTTAATTCAATTTAATATGTTACTTGTTAGAATATAATATAATTATATTATGGGATCTTATCTATAAGTTTGAGTTCTTAGAACATGGTATCAGAGTCTTGTTAACCCAGCGGTCATGAGTTCGAATCTCACCACACCTCATTTTATTTAATAAAATAAATAAATCATGCACAAACAATGTGGGTCTGTGCAAGTTTCAACCTAAATAGCTTTCACTTGAGAGGCGTGTTAGAGTATAATATAATCATATTATGGGATCTCACCTATAAACTTGAGTTTTTAGGTGAGATAGTTTAAGATAGTAGCTCACAAAATATGTTCATTTTTGGTTTCCCGGCTGTCTTTTTTAAATAAACGTCATGTTTATACTTTATAGTGATAAATTAATATTCCAAGTGTTAAAAATATTGATTTGAATCATTCAAGTTAGTTAATAATGTATTTTTTGCAATCCTAGATACTTGAAAGCATTAATTAGTATTGTAAGAATATTAATAAATTCTACACGAAATCGAAACCGTTAGTGGTTTTAATCACTACGTACGGCACTAAAAACTCTTGCAACTATCAGTCAGAGCTGAAAAACATTATACAGATAAGCATGCTCTCTTTCTCTGTCTCTCTTTAACCTAGCTGAGATACCCTATTATGAAAAAAAATATTTATAAGTGGAAATTGAAAAAAAAATCAGCAAAAAAATAATTGAATGGAAAAAATGAAAACAAAATATTAGAAAACAAAATGAAAAAAAAGAAAAATATGAAAAAAAATACGCTTAGAATGGGATTCGATCCAGCTCCAAGCATCCATAATTGCGCTTGCCTTGTACCATCTCGGCTACCTCAACATATTATATTAATAACACTTTTACTGGGGGGAAATAAAAATACACGGAGAGTGGGATTCGACGCATTCTAGGAAAACAACCTTAATGTCGCCCACCTTGGACCAGTTTGGCCACCTCAATATCTCGTTCATGGTTCGCGAAAATATATATTAATAATAATAGTTACTGTGGATTTGTACAGTAAAACCAACACGTGTTTTATATTTTAGTTAATATATATATATATATATATATATATATATATATATATATATATATATATATATATATATATCTTCATGACCAATGAAGATACCTGGACTAAAAAACAAGATATTTTTAGCAATTATTTTTTTTCATACAATAAAATACAAACGTTTATTGTTCCAAAAAGATGATAGAAACGGCAGTGGTTTAGTTATGCAAACCAAGATTCTCACTCCTATATATTTCTCTACACACTATCCACTGCCGTTTCTATCATCTTTTTGGAACAATAAACGTTTGTATTTTATTGTATGAAAAAAAATAATTGCTAAAAATATCTTGTTTTTTAGTCCAGGTATCTTCATTGGTCATGAAGATATATATATATATCTTCATGACCAATGAAGATACCTGGACTAAAAAACAAGATATTATATATATATATATATATATCTTCATGACCAATGAAGATACTTGGACTAAAAAACAAGATACTTTTCGCAATTTTTTTTTCATACAATAAAATACAAACGTTTATTGTTCCAAAAAGATGATAGAAACGGCAGTGGTTTAGTTATGCAAACCAAGATTCTCACTCCTATATATTTCTCTACACACTATCAATTTACAAAAAAATAGTTTATGTTATTTCAGGTCGGCAATAGACGAGATCAACACGGTTGGGATCAACATGCATGTCATGTAACCCCGGTTAATTACACTATACAAGAAATGACTATAAATAAAGAGGTGTACACACAACACAAAATCAAAACGACACAATTTTAAATTTCAGTCTTTCTTTCACTTTTCTCTCTTCTCCCTCTTCCCTTGTCTAAACTAATTCTTCTTTCTCTTTCAATTATCCGTGAACTCTCAATCCTAACAACCCCGAACGACTTTTTCTTTGGCTTTGAATTTATGTTATTTGATTTTTAAGTACTTCTATGAACTGAGTACTGTTACGCTTTTATCAAACATTCATTTTCTTATAACCCCACTGCATCATATATATGCTAATCGCCATATCAATGCTTTTCCAGGGCAGATAGAGAAGCTTTTCTAGTTGTTTTAATTCAATTTAATTTCGCATCCTCTCTTTCTCTGTCTCTCTTTCAGAAGAAAACTTATCAAAATGGCGGTAGTAATTTTCAACAAAGAGCTCAGAAACACTGATATCCAACATCGATTCTCAGTCCCATCTCGCTCCTTGCAGCATATTGATTTCGCAGGAGAGTTTTCTGTTGATTTGAGGGTCCAAGACGACAGCGGGGAGCTTCGGCTAATTCGGTGCAGGAAGAGAGCTGGACATTACGCAAAGCCGGAGCTTTCGAAAGGTTGGCGTAGATATGTTAACGACTACGGACTGAGAGTTGGTGACAGGGTTGTTCTTCTTGCTGAGGAGGACCATCGCCTGGGGTCACAGTACAGGATCGAAGCCATGAGAACAATCATCTTGTTTGGTCATGAGGTTTGGGGTCGTTTGCCCAGAGCCAACTAGCTAGTTCATTCTGTATTATCTGCCTGCTTGTTGGAGTGGGGATGCATGGCCAATATCACGCAATTATTATATATAGGGCTGTTTAAATTTATGCTATCTGTGTGTGCGTGTTCTTCCTTATGCATGTTTGATTGTACCTGTAATATCACCCTTTTGCATTTGATCAAAAGGGAAAAATTATGTTGAATACAGGGGAGTGGAGTTTTGCTTAAAGATTCATCTATCATAAAATAACTCGTAGCTGGGAACATGTTGCCATGGATCGACAACATATTAAAGCCACCGGATGAAGTATATACGTATAGCACTCACAAGATAATGGCTGGATGGGTTTAAAAAGTTTTTTTTTTTTTTTTTTGTAATGATCGGGGAAAATGCACTTCTAAATTAATCGAGGAATAGTAGACCCAATCAGGTCATAATACAGCAAAGTATAAACTCCTGCTGGTGGGTCAGTTATAATATCAGACCCCCTATCTATCAAATCTCTAGTTAGCCCAAAGTTCGCCGACCAATCCGCTACATAATTGGCATCTCTGTAAACATGAAATAATCTCACTTCCTAGTCCTTGCCCAACATATCCTTAATTTGCATAACAAGGTTATAATTTCTATCTACCCTCACAATATCCCCATTAATAATCCCAACTACAACTTTGGAATCTGTCTCTAAAATTACTTTTCTAAACCCTTTTTCCCACGTAAGTTGTAGTCCAACATAAATAGCCCATAATTCTGCAGTCATGGACGAACAATAACCAATATTTCTCGCAAACCCTCCTAACCAAGTCTCCATATGGTCTCGAATAACTCCTCCAGCAACTGTCATCCCAGGGTTACCCTTACTGCACCCATCCACGTTGAGTTTGATCCATTCCTCCACTGGGTATTTCCAACCAATGTTATCGATCTTTGCATCGCCATTTGACCCATTACCACTTTACAGCTGGTTCTTACTATCTCCAACCATTCTTTTTATAGCCAATAGAGTCCCAAACCAATTACCCCTGTCTTTTTCAAATGTTCTACTACATCTCTCTTTCCAAATATACCACATAGTAACGCCCAAGATCAGATTCCATTCCTCATTTCTCATGCCTCTATTTCTGGAGGATAAATTAGAGATCGACCATGTATACCAACTTTGACCGTAGAATAAATCCCTTTCCTCTACCCTAATAAAGACCTCCCAAATTCTCCGAGTTTTAGGGCAATCTCGAACTGCATGCATTAAAGTTTCCACTTCATTAACACAATGATGACAACATCTATTATCTGTTAATCTTCTTCTCCATCTCATGTCATTAGTCATAATAACATTATGAGCTACAGTCCATATAAACACTCGGATACGCTCCATTCCCTTCCACTTCCAAATTATTCTCCATATAGGGTCCCTGTCTACAACCTCTCCTTCCTCTCGAACCAAATACGCTAACCGAACTGTGAATCTTTCATCCGAGGAGTGATTCCACACCACTTTATCATTTATACTCAAATAGATAAAATTGTTATTAATACCACTACTACTAATAGATAATAAATAAATATATATTAGAATCAAAATCAGCCTTCAAACTTATGCAGTCCACATTTCAGGCAAAGAAAAAAAGTCCCGTTCATGTGAACCAATTATTCTCTTCTTCAAGAAGCGCCACCGCCACTTTAATTTTATTCTCTTCTCTCACATTTCAATCACCAAAGCAATTCTCATCGACGACGACGACAAAACCAACTAAATGATGCCATGGATCGACAACATACAAAGCCACCGGATGAAGTATAGCACGTCACAAGCTCCGGGCTTAAAAAGTTGAACCCTCTAAGTACCCAGTAGTGGGCAGCACGATATTTTTTTCAATGTAAAAAATATTAGTTGTGTGAGATTTTTGATAAGCAAATATTGGATATGTATGTACGTATGTGAATCTGATGAATGCAATATTGGATATGTATGTGAAATGTGGCTGCTTGGATTCTTCTAGAGAGATTTTTGATACCATGGGAGTTAGAGATGTGTTCTCATGGACAAGTATGGTTAACGGGTATGCTAAAAACGGAGAGCTAGAGGTGGCGAGAGCATTGTTTAATGAGATGCCTGAGAGAAATGTGGTTTCTTGGAATGCCATGATTGCATTCTGTTCCAATGGAGAATACATTAGTTTGTGTGCTCTCTGCTGTTAGAGTATAGAAGATATATTCTAGAATATTTCTTCTATACTCTATCATCTGCCTGTGGTCAATTGGGTTGCCTTGATTAGTAACCAGCTTACATAAAATAAAGATGCAAGAGAAAGCTCTACACAAAATGCAGCCCCAAAATAATGGAAATAGAAAATAATGAGAGAGCACCTTTCCAGTCAATCCATCTGGTCTCAAAAAAGCATCGTGCTGTTAGAAAATTTAGTAGCATTTCAAAGGAGGGTCTATGGATCACTTACCTGGTAGAAATTACTATCATTTTCTGAATTTTCAGCCTGCACAGCCCTCGACCGAGACAGGTTTCTTTTGTCGGACCAGAAACCCCACTCAACAATCAAAGCCTCACCAACAAATCAATTGTTTCACCAGTGCATTCTGGTTCTGGTTGTTGGTTATCTGGTTGAAACAGGAAAAAAAAAATGAGGGTGTTGGAAGAAACGTAATTACCATATAAGATAACTCACGCTTTTGATTTTCAAGCAACCTAATAAACAAGCTCATGTCATGACAAAAACTTTCTTGTCAACTTTGCAAGTAACTAGATATTGTGTATAAATTTTACAATTTTTACCACGTAGATCTCGTACCTGTCTCTGAAGCTACAGAAGTAGAGCCCATTCCACTGCCATTTGTTTTGACCAGAAAGCTTCCAACGGTTCTAAGGGTGGTGAAAGGTACAGAAACCTGTGATGAACTGTCATGGCTCTTCAAAAAAAAGAGAGTTTTTGTGCTCTTCCTATTCTTGATCTTCACTATTCTTAACAGATGAAAGCCACTGCATTGTCAGTGGTAGAGAGATACAAGCATCCAAATCACACCCATAATGGTTGGCAAAGGCTTTTCTAAGGTAATCCAAACCAGCGAGACCTGTTAGCAAAGGCTCCATCATCCTTATTCGTACTTTACTAATCTCTTGCTTGAGAGCCTGTCAAATATGTAGATCATTCAGATAACTGTCACTCTCAAAAGCGTATTAGGTTCAGAAAGAAAATATAATGCAGCGAACACAAATTGAAAGCAGTAAACAGGAAAAGAAAATGCTGTGAATGCCATGCAGTAGATTTTAGCCGGTGAGCTAGTAGTACTTGCCAAACATGAGCAATAATCTGCATTCCATGAATGGGGATACAAAAGCTTAATAATTGCTGGTTTTGTCTGTCAATTGTGCAATTCAACTGTTACTGTTTGTTAGATTTTGTTGGTTTGTTTTGCAGAGGTTCGGTGACTGTTTCAAGGCAGAGAGAGAGATCGATTATTATATTCTTTTATTCAAATGCTCATTAAATAGAGATGGAGTTTTGATTTGAAAGATTATTAATTGCTGGTTTTGTCTGTCAATTGTGCAATTGAACTGTTACTGTTTGTTAGATTTTGCTGGTTTGTTTTGCAAGGTTCGGTGACTGTTTCAAGGCAGAGAGAGAGAGCGATTATTATATTCTTTTATTCAAATGCTCATTAAATAGAGATGGAGTTTTGATTTGAGCAAATAAATTAATCAGATAGCATCTAAAGTCTTAATCCTAGAAATCGAAATTCAAATCTTCAATGGACATGGCAACATTTTCGGCAGATTGAAGACACGTTTTCAACATTAATCAACTCAGTGTAAGGTTCCCACAGTTTCTGCAAGGAAGTTCTAAAGATATTACATAAAATACAGAGATTGGCTGTGGAGAGGTTCTTGTATTCTCTTATATGGACATTACAGCAGATTTAATCCACAAAAATACATGCTAAATAAGAGAAATTTCCAGCAGTTTTTTCCCCAGAAACATGTGTATATTGAAGCAAATATAAGACATTTTTCATTCTGTCTGAAATGACCAGAAATAAGTTCCTGCAAAATTGACTCAGAAGAGCAATACATGGGCCTAGAGCAAGAACAAAAGAAAAAACATGAATGAATATGCACACCTGAATCTGCTCCAGCACAGAGCTAGCGTAAACCCTTGATCATTGCAGCAATATGTGGATGCTTCAATTCATCTTGGGTCTGACGAGTCTCAGCCAGCTCCTTCAACAATTTCTGATGCAGGGCCTTTATTTCATCCTCCTGGGATGGAGAGGAGAGTCTCTGCAATGTAACCAATGCAAGCTCCAGAATCTTTCCACAGTAATACATGTCCAGGTTACCTGACTTTAGAACCTAATACTAAGGGAAGGGAAACTAGTGTTACAAGAAATATAACTGATGTAGAACAGGTTGCGGAATCGTATATGCTGAATAGGGATCACCCGAAATTCAAGGGCAACTGAATTTCGGCAGCCGGGTCGTCGACGTCGGAATAACGCGAAACTCACCCAGTCGATGCGTTTCGTCGTTTGCGGAACAAATCAGCAGCTTCTTTGCTGACCTAGACCCAATTTTGGCCAAATTCCATCGTTTCGGCCCCGAAATCGGCGTTTTTACTATTTTAGGAAAGTTTCGTTTTTGCAATAACTTTTTAATTAAGAGTCCGAATTGACTTTGGTCAATTGGTACTCTCTTAGAATTCTTAGCTCTTTCATATTCTGCATTTATTTCAAATTTGCCATTTATGGCAAATTTACTGTTTTTGTCTTTTCCTCTTATGTAATGGGCTAGGCTAGGGTTTTATCTTTAAGTACCCTTTTGTAACCTTGCAGCCACCCACTTTTCATTCTAAGAACAGAAAGCTTGAGCTTCTTTGAGATTTAATCTCGTTTTCTTTTATTTTTAAGGAATATTGACGTTGGTTGTATTCCCTTTCGATTCTCCGCTGCGTCAATTGGTATCAGAGCACGGATTTGCCGAACTCGATGGCGAATAACGAAGCAGGAGAAGAAAACTCTATTGGCGGAGACCATGGAGTGGAGGCCTTGTGGGCGGCAGTGGAGGAGATGCGACAACAAGTAGCGCAGATTCGCGAGATGCTTGCTGCCGGGATTCATCTCAATGCCAACAACGAGCCACCGCTGACAGTGGTTCGTGCTGAGGGATTTGCCCGAGGCCAACCTGTTAATAGGAGACGCAACCCAGCACCTCGCATACAACCCGATAGTGATGATGATTCAGATGAAGAGGATGCTAGGGGGTACGGTTTACCTCCACCTGCGAGGAGACCAAGGGAGCAGGATGATTATCGATTGAAGGCAGATCTGCCTAGTTTCAATGGGAACCTGCGAATTGAAGATTTCCTTGATTGGGTCACTGAAGTGGAGAGGTTCTTCGAGATGATGGAGATACCAGAGGAGAAAATGGTGAGATTTGTGGCGTTCAGCCGAAAGGAGGAGCAGCGGTTTGGTGGGACCAAATGCAGAAAAATCGGCAACGGCAAGGGAGAACACTTGTGCGGACATGGCGTCGGATGAAGCAATTGATGATAGGGAGGTTTCTGCCTCCAGATTATGAGCAATACTTGTTTCAGTCACTACAGGACTGCTCACAAGGGTCCAGATCCGTGTTTGATTACACCGCGGAGTTTTCGCGACTCTTAGAGCGAAACAACCTTAATGAGACAGAGGGGCAGCGTGTATCCAGGTACATGAATGGGTTGAAACCATCCTTGCGCGATAAAATTGGTCTGCAGGTGGTGTGGACTGTGGAAGAGGCTCACAACCTTGCGTTGAAAGCTGAATTGATGGAGCGAAGGGGAGGATTTTCGGGTTTCCGTCGAAACAACCCAGAACCATCATTTAGTCATAGAGACAAGGGTGGCAAGCAGCAAGAATAACCCAACAGGGTGTTGAATCGGAGCAAAGAGGGAGGCAAGCAGCAGAACAACAACAACCCCCAACCCATTTAAACAGGGGTATGCCGCGAAACCCGAACCAGAACACGAACTTGAACTCCAACCCATATGCTAGACCTGCACCCGGGGTCTGTTATCGCTGTCGAAAACCAGGGCATATGTCTAACAATTGCCCAGATAGGCGCAGGCCTGTTAATTTGATCGAGGGTGAAGAAGAGGGTTTAGGTGCTGCGGAAGACGACGCAGGAGAGGATGATTGTTATGAGGGAGCTGAGTTCGCAGAAGAAGATGGGGAACGAGTTAATTTTGTTGTACAGCGCATACTTTACACCCCAAGGCAGGAGGAGACGAGGCGATGAATAACATATTCCGCTCATTTTGCACCGTGAGTCAAAAGGTGTGCGATTTAATTGTGGATAGCGGGAGTTGCGAGAACTTCGTTGCGAGGGGTCTAGTTGAACACCTAAAGCTGCCAACCGAGAAGCACCCGACTCCTTATACAATCGGCTGGATTAAAAAAGGACCCACGGTGAAGGTAACTGAAATCTGTCGCGTCCCTATTTCCATTGGAAAAGTATATAAGGATGATGTAGTTTGCGATGTGATTGATATGGATGCTAGCCATGTGTTGTTGGGTCGTCCGTGGCAGTATGATGTGGATATTACTTATAAGGGGCGGGATAATACATATTTGTTCACATGGGGGTCTCATAAGATTGCTATGGCTCCGTATAAAAAGAAGGCGTTGTCCGGTAAGGCTGTTGAAGTAGAGAAGCAGTCGTTTTTGACGGTAACCAGTTCGGATAATGAGTTTGTGACAGATATTAGGAGTGCGCCAGAATTTTATGCCCTGGTAGTAAAGGCCCTTGTGGTGGAAGGGGAAGTTGAGGCTTCGGTGACAATTCCTGACCGGCTGAAACCAGTAATAGATGAATTCAGGGATATCACTTCGGATGAGTTACCGAATAATCTGCCGCCTTTGAGAGATGTACAACATCATATAGATCTCATACCGGGGGCCAGTTTGCCAAATCTACCTCATTATCGGATGAGTCCGAAGGAAAATGAAGTGTTGCGGGAGAAAATTGAAGAGTTGCTGCGGAAGGGTTTATTTGCGAGAGCATGAGCCCGTGCGCAGTTCCCGTGTTGTTGACGCCAAAGAAAGATAGGAGTTGGCGTATGTGTGTGGACAGCCGCGCCATCAACAAAATTACAGTGAAATATCGTTTTCCAATTCCCCGCCTAGATGACATGTTGGATCAACTTGAGGGTTCAAAGTTATTTTCGAAAATTGATCTCCGCAGCGGGTATCACCAGATTCGGGTCAGACCAGGAGATGAATGGAAAACAGCTTTTAAGAGCAAAGATGGGTTGTTTGAGTGGCTGGTTATGCCGTTCGGGTTGTCAAACGCACCGAGCACATTTATGCGCGTAATGAACCAGGTTTTGGGGCCTTTTGTGGGGAAGTTTGTTGTTGTTTATTTCGACGACATTCTTATCTACAAGAAAATGAAGATGAGCATGTGGAGCAGTGAGAGAGGTGTTGTCAGTTCTACAGAAAACCAGTTGTTCCTTAACTTGAAGAAGTGTAGTTTTATGACAAATAGCCTGTTGTTCTTGGGCTATGTGGTCAGTTCAGAAGGGATTCATGTGGATGAAGAGAAGGTCCGAGCAATCCGGGAATGGCCTGCACCGAAGACAGTAAGTGAGGTTCGGAGTTTCCATGGTTTAGCCACCTTCTATCGCCGATTTATTCGGAATTTCAGTACTGTCATGGCACCGATAACCGAGTGCATGAAGAAGGGTAAATTTCTATGGGGAGAAGAGGCAGAAACGAGCTTTGCTTTGATAAAAGAAAAGCTATGCACCGCACGCAGATTAGCCCTTCCCAGTTTTGAGAAGATTTTTGAGGTTGAATGTGACGCGAGTGGCGTGGGGATTGGGGCTGTGCTTTCCCAAGAGAAGCGACCAGTAGCTTTCTTCAGTGAGAAGTTGAGTGAAGCTCGGCAGAAGTGGAGCACTTATAATCAGGAGTTTTACGCGGTGGTCCGAGCTTTGAAGCATTGGGAGCACTATCTAGTGCAGCGAGAGTTTGTTTTGTATACTGATCACCAAGCTTTGAAGTTTATTAATAGCCAGAAGCACTTGGATAATATGCATGTCAGATGGGCAACTTTCCTTCAGAAGTTCCCTTTTGCTATTCGACACAAGTCTGGTACTCTGAATCGGGTTGCCGATGCATTGAGTCGTCGTGCAAATCTATTGGTAACAATGGCTCATGAGGTAGTGGGGTTTGAGTGCCTCAAGGAATCATGATCAGGAGGATGAGGATTTTAAACAAATCAGGCGAAGTGCATTGAGAAACAGACTCGTTAGCGATTTCCATGAGAACGAAGGATTTCTGTTTCGCGGAAATCGTTTGTGCATACCTCGGACGTCGCTGCGCGAGAAACTGATCCGTGACCTTCATGGGGGCGGATTGAGTGGTCACTTGGGCAGGGACAAGACAGTGGCTAGTTTGGAGGAGAGGTATTTCTGGTCACAGCTGAAGAGGGATGTCGGCAATTTCGTGCAGAGGTGCTATGTGTGTCAGGTGTCTAAAGGTCAGTCACAAAATACTGGTCTTTATACACCCTTACCCATTCCTAATGATATTTGGGAAGATTTGTCCATGGACTTTGTGTTGGGGTTACCTCGTACCCAGCGAGGAGTGGATTCTGTTTTTGTGGTTGTTGATGAGTTTTCAAAGATGGCCCATTTTATACCCTGCCGGAAGACCTCAGATGCGTCGCACATAGCGAGATTATTTTTCAGGGAGGTGGTCCGACTTCATGGAGTGCCTCAATCAATTACTTCTGACCGCGACACGAAGTTCCTTAGTCACTTTTGGGTGACGTTATGGAAGATGTTTCAGACTTCACTTAACCGGAGCACAACAGCGCACCCGCAAACTGATGGGCAAACAGAGGTGACAAACCGGACTTTGGGGAATTTGGTTCGCAGCATTTGTGGAGATAAACCAAAGCAGTGGGATCATGCATTGCCACAGGCCGAGTTTGCTTATAACAAAGTCGTTGCTCATAGCGCGACGGGAAAGACTCCTTTTGCCATGATATATGTGACTCCACCAAGACACACAGTGGATTTAGTTCGTCTGCCCAAGGGAGGTCCAGGATTTAGTATGGCTGCTGAGAACATGGCTACACAAGGACAGGCCGTGCAAGAAGAAGTCAGGCAGAGGCTGGAAGAAACAAATGCTAAGTATAAAGCTGCGACAGATAAGCACCGACGTCGCAAGGTGTTTGAAGAGGGTGATTCAGTGATGGTTTTCTTGCGCAAAGAAAGGTTTCCCGTGGGGACTTACAACAAGCTGAAGCCCAAGAAGTATGGTCCGTATAAGGTTCTAAAGAAGATCAATGACAATGCCTATGTGATTGACCTTCCTGAAACAATGGGCATTTCCAAGACTTTCAATGTTGCAGATGTATTTCAGTTTCACGCGGAGGAGCCATTGTATCCTGATTCCGATCCAGAACATAACTCGAGGTCGAGTTCTTTTCAAGTGGAGGAGTCTGATGTAGAACAGGTTGCGGAATCGTATATGCTGAATAGGGATCACCCGAAATTCAAGGGCAACTGAATTTCGGCAGCCGGGTCGTCGACGTCGGAATAACGCGAAACTCACCCAGTCGATGCGTTTCGTCGTTTGCGGAACAAATCAGCAGCTTTGCTGCTGACCTAGACCCAATTTTGGCCAAATTCCATCGTTTCGGCCCCGAAATCGGCGTTTTTGCTATTTTAGGAAAGTTTCGTTTTTGCAATAACTTTTTAATTAAGAGTCCGAATTGACTTTGGTCAATTGGTACTCTCTTAGAATTCTTAGCTCTTTCATATTCTGCATTTATTTCAAATTTGCCATTTATGGCAAATTTACTGTTTTTGTCTTTTCCTCTTATGTAATGGGCTAGGCTAGGGTTTTATCTTTAAGTACCCTTTTGTAACCTTGCAGCCGCCCACTTTTCATTCTAAGAACAGAAAGCTTGAGCTTCTTTGAGATTTAATCTCGTTTTCTTTTATTTTTAAGGAATATTGACGTTGGTTGTATTCCCTTTCGATTCTCCGCTGCGTCAATAACACCATACATTATTAGTAGTATGAAAAGATGCCCACCTGCTAGAGAAGATCTAGATCGATAGCTTCAACAATCTCATGTTTGCAGCTCTCTGGAGCCAGCTCCTGAATTCCATCCCTCACCTCCTCCACAAGTTGAACGACCCAATCATATTTGGGCTCATCCTGTTTCATTGATTCCATGACACTATCCCAGAAAGCTGCCTCCATTGTCTCTCTCGCCTTTGCCAGAAAGTATTGAGGTGAACAGGGAAAATTAGCATCTAAACTCTAAATCTCAACTAATCACCAGCTTGGTGGATATTAAAAAACAAGTTTTGATTATTGATAGAGTTTCCAGTGAATCAGGACAGAGTTATGATAAATGTCAGTATTAATAACCTTTAGAGGCTTAGACCTAATAAATGATAGCATAATCTTTTTTTAGCAAGCTTCCTTAAAGCAGTATATTAATATCACATGAGCTTTATAGGAGGAGCAACCATTATTCCCTCGGAAAAGCATGCATCTGCAAACAAAATAAAATAAAAAATGAAACTAACAAAGATATGTTTATGCCAATTTCAATATCTTCCAAAGGACTGATTATTGGTTAATGATCATAGTTGTGTTAATGCACCAACCTTGATACTGCTTTCATCTTGTCAGAAATATTGAATCAGAAATATTGAATCTTTCAATAACAAAGGTAAAGGCAGTTAATGGGGGCGGGGGATTCACTTCAAAACCATTTTAATGTGACAACATTTGTTCATGTCATATACATCAGTTACTATTTAAGTGGATAAAGATAAGACCTGTTTCTGAATAGCTTTCATATCATTACTCCCTCCCGGGGTGAGCTCAAGCTGGCAAGCAGCTCTCACCAAGTCCCCCTCCAATGACTGAGCATCCTTAACCTTCCACACCACAAAGCAATTCAAACTAGTGGATTCAATGAAAGATGGATTCATTAGAACTGTGCATGGGCCCATCGAGTATAATCAAACTAGTGGGTTGTCGCAAACACGTTGCGAAATTCAATGGAGATTGGCTCCTCATATCCAGTCCTCTGTTGCCCTGCTCTGCTTCCATGAAAGATGCTATGCGTTTTGCTGCTCATCTTCTTCTCTCTGATGTCAAAAACATGGTTATAAAACTCAATCTAACTTGTCAGGACCCATCAACCAGGTCAAGTCTCAAGACGAGCAGGTTTTTAATTTCAAGTGAAAAGAGCCAGGTCATGTTTCATGGCGGCCTCTTTCTGTGAGCTGTTGCCACCATCTCCATTGCTTCTCTGCTCCACTACTCTTCAATTTAGCTGGCAAGTCTGAAGAGAAATATTGCAGATGTATAGAATCACATTGAAAGGTGCATTTATTTGGTGAAGGCAGGACGACAATCAACAGCTATATTTGCACCCATCCACTGCGATCATTACCAAAGTGATCTTGAAGCAAGCTTTGAGATACAGTTCCAACATTTTAAAAAATACTATTGATAATCATGTGAAGGCATATGAAATTTCAACAACAATAAAGTTCGCCAGAGCAATCAGAACTTCACAAAATAGTAAGTGCAGATTATATACCTCGCTAATTTTCTAGAGAGTAGATCAGCCTGCTGGTGCATCTTCTTCCAGTTTACTGGAACTGAAATCCTCTTCGCCCCAAAAATTATGCTCTGTCTCTTTGCCTAATTATCATAAAATTCAACAAAAAAACAAGGAAATGAGCAGCAACACAAAGGCAACCAGTTTACAATCGAATATAAGAAGATATTAATTATTAATGTCAAAGACAAGTAAATAATCCCTAAACTGTTTTTGGCATAACTCAAAACTTCTTAAGACAACCTTTTTTGCTCAGCGGCGTGAAGCTTTGCTTCAAGAGATGAACACTGTGAGGGGCTTCTTGGCTTTGGTCTCGCCTTGCTTGACAACTTTTCATAGAATTGCTACACTCAAACATATGACCAAAATAATTTCAGTATATTAATTTAGGAAGAAGTTGAAACGTTGCTCTCTTTGATCATGAAAATAAAAAAAACAGAAAATAAAAAAAGGAACCTGTCTTCGGAGATGAGTTGTTGGAGTCTTGGCTTCTATGAGTCTTTTTTTAAGCTTTCTCCTCGGAGACGAAAATGACACCGTATCACTTTCGGGAAAATCAAGCGCAATTCCACCAACCACCACACCCGTCTCAGGCGACGATTCCACTCCGGTATCAATAGAATTAAAGTCAAAGAAACAGCAGCAGAACAGCAAGTGATCAAAATTCTAACTCTTCTTTTTATTATTATTTCTCGAGGAATTTCTGGTTTTAATTATCTATTTACTTACATGTACAAGAGAAATCAAAGGGAAAAGGCTGCGTCGATTCTTGCTTGATTTAATTTATTTATTTTTGTCGGAGAGAAAGAAGAAATGGAAAGCGTGTCTCTGGCTAAAAAGAAATCACATGGGAAAAAGAAGAAGAAGATAAACTTAGCAAATCTCATAACAATATTAATTTATAATTAAGAAAGGCATGGTTGATTTTTTGTCGATCACTCCTTACTTTAGCTTCAACGCAGAGACAACCCAGAAAAACATGAAATAGAATGATCAGATTCACAATCACTTATGGCATGCCTTTCATGAGCTGATGAAACTTGATCATCCTAACCGAGTAAGTTTTACTAAGTTCTAAAGTGTTTCTTCTTCTTGTGATTACACTGATGAAAACGCAGCAAGAGGGATTATCAGTCACAGACCGCGGTTGAAAATCTGTGATTTTGGTTATTCTAAGGCTGTTTGATAAAACCAAATTGGTGCTGATACTTGTAGTTTTTATCTTGATTTATTTGAGTAGTTTTTCGATTGTTATCAATTTAATCTGTGCAGTTGTCTTTGCTGCATTCAAGACCCAAATCTACAGTTGGTACTCCTGCTTATATTGCTCCGGAGGTTCTCTCTCGGAGAGAATTTGGTGGCAAGGTAAATCTCATATATCAGTCTATATGTTTTCCTTTTCAAGTTCTGATTGATAATAATCTGAGATCATTAGTTGAACAGCTTTAATATTTCTCAAGACTCTTACTTTGATTTAAGTGCCAAAGGCCATGTTAGATTCTGATGATTAATTAGTAGATTGGAGGTGATTTTATCCTGAAATTCCTTATCTGCATGGTGGTAGCTTGCATGCTAGCATGACTCCTCAACAGTTAGGTGTTGACCATGTTATACTCAGGAATGCTTTCGATCATTATAGTTGCATTTCCTTTTTCGTTGCTTAAATTATTTTCTTTGCAGCTTCAACGGGTCTAATTTGCATACTGTAAACATAGAAGAAGAAAACAAATATTTGCTCAAGATCAAACAGTAGATAAGATCATTTCATCAAACAAATTGTAAGCAATACTTGAAGATAAAAAATGTCGTCTTCTTCTTTTGATTGGCTTGTTGCTTCAATTATACAATACACATTTGCATGTGATACTTTAGTAAATAAAGGTAGGTAAACTTCTTCTGTGGACTGGAAAGAACCAAGACATGCAAATTTAAGATGTGATTTTTTTTTCTGAAGATCTTCTTAGCAGAGGACATGAATGTATCATATCTCACTTTGCTTTTTTGTTATAATTTTCATTTCTGTTGTTCAGTTGGCAGACGTGTGATCTTGTGGGGTGACTCTGTATGTTATGCTGGTGGGAATATATCCATTCGAGCGAGGACCAAGAGGATCCAAAGAGTTTCAGGAAAACAATCAATGTATTGCATTCTCTTGTGTGTCTCTCTTCTATTCAAATTATTATTTTGTGTTCTTACTGTTTATAAATTTCTTCTTGTTTATCTGCAGAGAATTATGGCAGTTCAATACAAGATCCCTGACTATGTCCACATATCTCAGGATTGCAGACATCTCCTCTCTCGCATATTTGTTGCAAATCCAATCCGGGTATGTAATGAATAAACCTTGTCTAAACTCGACAATCAACTTATATTGTGAAGATACATCATACTACTTTGCGTTGGTAGCTGTGATTTCATTGAATTTAAATCAACCATCAGCTATATATCAGGAAAATAGAGTTTCTTTGGATTTTCTATATATGTATTGCTGTTCTGGTGGAATATCTTGATATAAGCCTCCTTTCTGTTACATTTGTTGCTGTCTGATGTGGTAATTTTAATCTACAGGTCTGTTCAAACCTATATAACTCGGTATAAAATCATAAATTATTAGAGAATTACCTGCTCACTTACCATTAATTCTGTTCCATAATCTTGTTGGTGGTGGTGGTGCTATTTCTTCTTCTCATCACCCCTGTTGTTGTTGTTTAAATTTTCCATGCATTGTCTGAAACGCTACACTCCGGTGTTTTTTTTCTTGCATCATACCATTGAAAATTTACTAATATCCTGGTCAGAACAAAGTTGTCAGGCTGGCATGTGCATGGTTTCCATTGCTTGTTGTGGGACATGGGTCTGGTTGTATATTGTACCATGGGGAGCTTTTCATCTCTTTTCTTTTTGGTTAGGATTTGTATCAGAAACCAGGAAGACTGAACAAGGGGTTCTTCTTTCTTTGCTTGTTGATGTTTTTGTTTTTCTTCGTGTCATATGGTGTGCCGAGGGCAATTTCATATTGTTAGAGTTATCAGTGCAACTTTTATGATTGGATCTTACAAATAAATTTGATACATGCCAGTTGTCCAACCAAGGGATTTGGAGAACATGCTGAGAAGCCTTGTAGCATGAGGATAGAATTGTCTGAGGTCATAGTTTTTTATTATTATGCTGGTGGGTGCTGGTTCACTTGGGGTGCGTATAGTTACTCTGTGCTGTCTCAAGAAACCTGAAATTGTATTCCACAAACACTTAGAATGAGAGAAACTAATGGACCCCAAAATAAGTAAATAGGAAAGGAAGGTGAAACAATGACTGTTCTGTTGAGAATTATACAGAAAGGAAATCGAGTATACATGGTTCTGTGAATATGGAAAATAAGCATGCTCATGAATGATGCAGGGTCTATTCAACCCCTGCATTCTTGCCAGGGCAAGCTGGTGGGTGCCCATTGAGCACTATGAGAGAGGGCGCCTTTGCCCAAATTGAACGCTAATGGTGTATAAAGATAGGATTTGCTCATGCAAATCATTCTGAGCCATATTACGTTCATTTATTCACTGTTCTCCATGCACACTGAATTTCTAGTTAGGCAGGAAAAATTCCTGAAAGCTAAAGGTTCTGATTTTTAATGGATTAAATATTTGGGTTTTTCTCTGAACCATACATGTTTTTACAGAGGATCACAATTGACGCAGAACAGCTTGCACAAGAGTTCTAAGAGGTGTTAGACAGGAAAACAAAGAAGAAGGAACGGGCCCAGAATCATAAATCAACTTGCAGCAAAATGATCAAGAATTAAGAGCTAGATTCTCGGCATTCAAGCTGCAAATCCTGGAGGGTCTTACGTCCTAATTTTATTCCATATCAGATCATCATGTCCGTTATAAATTTCCAATTATTGTCTGCATTTACTTTGGTGTGTTTATTTCCATTTTCAGAATAATATTGCAGATTTCACTGCAATAATCAAGTGTAACCTTGATATTGTCCTGCCTATTTAAGTGGCTGAAAACAGAGGACATGGAGACGATAATACATTCCAGAATTTTTCTTTATACTTGAGTTCTAGTTACTGTGATTTACGTTGGTAATTCACTTAATCACCTTCCGTTCTGCGTCAAGTGGTATCAGAGCAAGGAATTGCCTTGTTTCAATGGCCAACAACAACGAAGGAGGAAGAGCTAATCCCCGTGACGCTGGTCGCAGGGACACAGACGCTGATCTGTGGGCTGCCATTGACGAACAAAGGCAAGCGATGGCAAGAATGGAAGCCATGATCCAGCAGCTGGTTAGGGGACCTTTAGCACCTGCCAATGAAGGTGTCCACAACCGACCAAGGGTGGAACATCCCCCTAGAGTCGCCAGAAACAGACCTTATGCTGACGATAGTGACGATGACTCAGAAGAAGAAGCAGCAGATGCACCTGAAATTCAATTGCAGCACCGAAACCAACCTGACTACAGGGTACGAGCTGACATTCCTTTGTTCCATGGGAAATTGCAGATTGAAGAATTTCTGGATTGGATCTCCGAGGTCGAAAGGTTCTTTGATTTTACGGAGGTCGCAGAAGCGCGACAAGTGAAACTTGTCTCCTACAAACTAAGAAGTGGGGCTGCTGTGTGGTGGGAAAGGCTACAGATGGACAGGAGACCGCCAAGGCAAAGCACCCATACGATCTTGGAGGAGGATGAACAAACTCATGATGGGCAGATTTCTACCCCCTGATTATGAACAATTCCTTTTCCAAAGCCTGCAGAATTGTGTGCAGGGGAACAAGACAGTAGCAGATTATACCAAAGAATGGTCCCAGTTGTCGGTTCGAAATGATTTGAATGAATCAGAAGCTCAGCAGGTTTCCAGGTATTTGGGGGGCTTGAAACCCTCCATTAGAGAAAGGATTGAGCTGCAAGTAGTATGGACAGTTGATGAGGCACACAATATGGCCCTGAAGGCAGAATTGATGGAGAAATCTGCCACCCGTTTTTCCCCTTTTCGAAACTCAGGTGAACAAACTTACAGAGGGAAATTCGCAGCAACTGATGGCCAAAATCCTTCCAAGTTAACCAACGACCAGACCCCACGAGGAGCAGCGTCCACTAGCAATCAGTCTGGGGGTCGCACAGTCACAACAGCGAGAGAAGCCCCGCGCGCATCAAGTGCATATGTTAAACCAGGAGGGTTTAAATGCTATAGATGCGGGCAGCCTGGGCATAGGTCTAACGAGTGCCCAGCCAGGAGACCCGTAAATTTGGTGGATGCTGAGCTGGACAATGAAGACAATTATGTGGAAAATGAATCCGGAATAGTGGAACTGTTGGAAGGAGCCGAAGTGGCAGAGGAAGAAGGAGAGTTTGTGAATTGTGTTGTGCAACGTGTCCTATGCTCAACTAAGGTAGAAAATCCCTCACAACGTAATAACATATTTAAATCATGTTGCAGTGTGCAAGGCAAAGTTTGTGATTTAATTGTTGATACCGGCAGTTGTGAAAATTTTGTATCAAGAAGGCTAGTGGAACATTTGAAGTTGAGGGCCGAAAAACACCCAAAGCCCTATATGATTGGGTGGATTAAAAAAGGGCCTAAGGTTAGCGTGACCGAAGTGTGCAAAGTTCCTATTTCGATTGGACAACATTACCAGGATGAAGTGACTTATGATGTTGTCGACATGGATGCTAGTCACGTATTATTGGGTTGTCCTTGGCAATTTGATGTGGATGTGACGTATCGAGGGCGGGAGAATGTCTATGTCTTCAATTGGGAAGGTAGAAAAATCGCTATGGTGCCTAAACAAAATTCAGGAGGGTTTGCAAGTAAGGCTGCGGCGGAGGATCCCTCATTACTCTCATTAGTCACCTCTTTTGCAGACTTGGAAGAGGAGGTGAAGGAAGCACGAGAGGTCCACGTGGTAGTCGTGCGGGCTCTGGTGGTAACAGAAAAGGGAACTCAAGAGGAGGAGGTACCAAAAAGGGTACAATCTCTTTTGAGAGAGTTTAGCACATTGGTGTCGGAGGAATTACCAGATGATCTCCCTCCATTGAGAGATATACAACACCAAATTGATTTGGTGCCAGGAGCAAGTTTACCAAATCTGCCGCACTACCGAATGAGCCCCAAAGAGAATCAGATTTTACAGGGGAAGGTGGAAGAATTACTAAAGAAGGGGTTTATTCGTGAAAGCATGAGTCCATGCGCTCATTCTGCACATCTGGTTCAGAAGAAAGACGGGAGTTGGAGGATGTGCGTTGGCATGACGCGCCATAAATCGGATAACGATCGGATATAGTTTTCCGATCCCGCGACTAGATGACATGCTTTGGATATGTTGGAAGGGTCCAAATTATTCTCCAAAATTGATCTCCATGATGGGTACCATCAGATTCAGTGAGTAGGGTGATGAATGGAAGACGACTTTTAAGGCGAAGGATGGGCTCTACGAGTGGTCGGTGATGCCATTCGGTCGTCAAACGCCCTAGTACCTTTATGCGGCTCATGAATCAGGTATTACTGACCTTTTATTGGGAAATATGTAGTCGTTTATTTTGACGACATACTAATTTACTGCCGCAGTGAAGATGAGCACATGAGTCACCTACGAGCCGTGTTGGGAGTATTATCAGAAAATAAGTTGTTTATCAACTTTAATAAGTGCTGATTGGTGACCGAGAGGTTAGTATTCTTGGGGTATGTAGTCAGCTCTGAAGGTATATTAGTAGATACGGAAAAGGTAAAAGCCATCCGCGAGTGGCCAACACCGAAGACAGTGGGGGATGTCCGAAGTTTTCATGGGTTGGCAACTTTTTACCAAAGGTTTATTCGGAATTTCAGCAACATTGTAGCTCCAATAACTGAGTGCCTGAAGAAAGGAAAATTTGATTGGGGTGTAGCAGCTGACACAGCTTTCGCTGTGATCAAAGAGAAGTTGTGCACCACTCCCGTCCTTGCCTTGCCCAGTTTTGAGAAATTATTTGAGGTGGAGTGTGACGCCAGTGGGATTGGAGTAGGAGCAGTTCTATCACAAGAGAAGAGGCCGATAGCTTTTTTCAGCGAAAAACTCAGCGAAGCATGACAGAAGTGGAGCACTTATGATGAGGAATTTTACGCCATTATGCGTGCTCTTAAGCATTGGGAGCATTATCTTATTCAGCGGGACTTCATACTATACACTGATCATCAAGCGTTGAAGTACCTGAATAGTCAGAAAAATCTGAGTAATATGCATGCGCGGTGGTCGACTTACTTGCAGAAATTCCCTTTCATTCTAAAGCATAAGTCCGACACTCTGAACAAAGTAGCTGATGCCTTGAGCCGACGCGCCAACTTACTAGTGACTATGCAACAAGAGGTTGTTGGGTTTGAGTTTTTGAAGGACTTATACGGGAATGATGAAGACTTCGCTGAGGTGTGGGAGAAATGCAAGCTACAACATACGGTGGGGGAATTCCATATTGTTGATGACTACCTCTTTCATGGCAATCAACTTTGTGTTCCCAGAAGTTCTTTGAGGGAGAAGTTGGTACGAGAGCTACACGGCGGGGGTTTGAGTGGACACTTGGGGCGAGATAAGACTATCAGCAGTGTGGCCGAGAGGTATTATTGGCCCCAGCTAAAACGCGACGTGGGAAACTTGGTCCGAAAGTGCTATGTGTGCCAGACCTCAAAGGGGCAAGCCCAGAATACTGGATTATACATGCCACTACCAGTTCCAGACGCGATATGGGAGGATTTGTCAATGGATTTTGTGTTGGGATTGCCGCGAACACAGCGGGGGGTGGACTCCGTATTTGTCGTAGTTGTCAGGTTTTCCAAAATGGGTCACTTCATTCCATGCAGGAAAACCTCTGATGCTTCTCATGTAGCTCATTTGTTTTTTCGGGAAGTGGTACGCCTACATGGGGTACCCCAGTCCATCACTTCTGATCGGGATTCAAAATTTCTTAGTCATTTTTGGATCACATTATGGAGAAGAATGGATACCACGTTAAAATTCAGTAGCACAGCCCACCCACAAACTGATGGACAGACAGAGAATCTGAACAGGACCTTGGGAAATTTGATACGCAGCATTTGTGGTGACAAGCCAAAGCAATGGGATGTGTCTTTGGCGCAAGCTGAGTTCGCATATAATAATGCAATTCATACAGCTACAGGTAGATCTCCTTTCTCGCTGGTATACTTAAAATCGCCTAAACATGCTTTGGATTTAGCTCGCCTGCCCAAGATGACTGGTTCTAGTGTGGCCGCTGAAAATCTGGCCGAACATGCTCGGAGTGTCCAAGCAGAGGTGAAAGCTCGGTTGGAGGAGAAGAACGCGAAATATAAAGCTGCAGCCGATGTCAAAAGGCGTGAAAAACTGTTCGCTGAAGGAGATGAGGTTATGGTCTTTTACGCGAGAGAGGTTTCCTCTTGGATCCTACCACAAGTTGAAACCAAGGAAGTACGGTCCATATAAAATCATCAAGAAGATCAATGACAATGCCTACGTGGTGGATCTCCCTGTAGATATGCACATCTCTCGTACTTTCAATGTGGCCGACCTGTATGAATTTTGCGCAGATGTTCCAATCTATCCAGAATATAACTCGGGGTCGAGTTCTTTGCAAGTAGAGGAGACTGACGCAGAACAGCTTGCACAAGAGTTCGAAGAGGTGTTAGACAGAAAACAAAGAAGAAGGAACGGCCCGGAATCATAAATCAACTTGCGACAAAATGATCAAGAATTAAGAGCTAGATTCTCGGCATTCAAGTCTGCAAATCTCGGAGGGTTTTACGTCCTAATTTTATTCCATATCAGATCATCATGTCCGTTATAAATTTCCAATTATTGTCTGCATTTACTTTGGTGTGTTTATTTCCATTTTCAGAATAATATTGCAGATTTCACTGCAATAATCAAGTGTAACCTTGATATTGTCCTGCCTATTTAAGTGGCTGAAAACAGAGGACATGGAGACGATAATACATTCCAGAATTTTTCTTTATACTTGAGTTCTAGTTACTGTGATTTACGTTGGTAATTCACTTAATCACCTTCCGTTCTGCGTCAACAATTAAAGAAATCAAGAGCCATCCGTGGTTCCTGAATAACTTGCCAAGGGAACTGACAGAGGCAGCTCAGACCATGTACTACAGGAAAGAAAATCCAACATTTTCCCTTCAAAGTGTTGAAGAAATCATGAAGATCGTGGAAGAGGCCAAAATTCCTTCCCCAGCATCCCGATCTATCGGAGGCTTTGGCTGGGTAGGAGAAGAAGAAGCAGAGGGTGATGAAGAAAAGGGCGGAGAAGAAGAAGCAGACGGAGAAGAAGAAGAAGAAGATGATGAGTATGAGCAGAGAGTGAAGGAGGCACATGCAAGTGGGGAAGTTCATGTCAGTTAAGACTCATCCCCTCTTCCTTCTTCATTCGCAATCGTAAGCTACTCTTTTCGATATTTATAGGATGCTTTCGTTGTCTGAGTAGAACTGTGTGTTAATGAATTGGTCCTCAGAATAAATGCTTGTAAATTGATGCATCATATTGGGGGTAGAATGGGTGTGAAACTATTGAACTGTATGAGAATTAGAGTTTCCATAAACATTGAGTTGAAAACTGTGTTGAGCAGGAAGGACGCCTAGCCGTTGTGATCCTTGAATTTGAGTGACTAGTCTTGTTACACACACACACACATATATATATATGGCTTTAGATGTTATTATGTTGGGGTTGCCTGTCTAGCTTGGATTTGAACATGTAATGATGGGTTTTCAAAAATTCTCAGGGAATGGAAAATGTCTCTTGAAAAATAATAACCCGAAAAACATTTTTTGATAATGTTCATGACACTAAAAAACTATATATATATATATATATATATATATATATATATATATATATATATATATATATATATATATATATATACTAGTCAATGCCTCGCGCCTCGTCGCGGGCGGTACCATATTTTTTTCAACACAAAAAAATATTAATTGTTTTTTTATAATATATTTTGATCAAAATAATAAATTTGTGCAGAATTCCTGTGAAGTGCAAGTTTTCTATAAAATATATAAATTTATCTATTTAATAGGTTTCAACGAAATAACCAATATAAAATAAACCTTAATCATCATTAAAACAGCAAGAAAATTATCATCATCATTAAAAAAAATTAATCATATTTTCAAGTAAAATAGAAATCTATTAAGAGTGGGACTTGAACTCCCAACTCATCGAACGAAATTTTTGTCTCCCGTCTCATAAATTCGCTCGACCACCTCAACATTCGTTCATTTTTCTCGACCACCTAACGACCATCCATGTTGATGTGAATTTCATGATCACATGGTCATGCAATCTATAATAAAAAATAAGATATGATCCTAGAAAACCATAATATACCTGGTAGAAGTGTGATACAAAGAAAACTTATTTCAAGACACCAACTAACGCTATTGGAATGAGTAGAATGACGTCATGAAGTCAGTTAATCTTCAATAAGTCAGATTCATTTTGTTAAGTAACTAAAGAATGCAAGAATAATATTCATCAATGGCTGCTGAAATTTAGATAACATGAGTTTAAATAGCTGAAAAACTAATCCTAATGGACTCCTTATGTGGATTTAAATGAGGTCCACTCAAAACTGACAAAAAACCCTAAAGTTAGAAGCCCATGACCTAATCCAACCTAATCCAAAGAAGCCTTTGTTTTTAGCCGAAAACAAAGTGTTAATTAATCTCAAACAAATATTGGGTTATAGTTAACAAAATTAAATAAAACTCATAAGACTTATTTATTGTCTTTCATCTAGCCCTTTAATCTTAGAAACAAAAAGAAAAGGTAACCACCAATGTTTTTTCCTAGTTGTAGTAGTATTTGTTAGTCTTCTTTGTTGTGCTCACTTCATAGCTCAAAAAAGATTGTATTGGACTTCTCTTGTATATGAATAAGATGTACTAAAGTCTTAAAATCAGGCATAAAAGCAGGCAGCCTCGTACGGATTCTTAAGTTTTTATTATATTTGATTTTTAATTACTTTTATGAAGTGAGAGTTATACTTTTATCAAACATTCATTTTCTTATAACTCCACTGCAATGCATCATATATATGCTAATCGCAATATCAACTTATCAAGTGGTCTGCTTGACAGCGTTGCTGAACTAAGTCCAGGGCAGCTGGAGAAGCTTTTCCAGTTGTTTTAATTCAATTTAATTTCCATTATTATATATTTTTATTTTTATAAGATTTATTACTCCTATTATTATACTAAAAGTATTTCACAACAATGATATAATTTTTTTTCTTCAAAAAAGCCAGGTCATATATATATATATAGTAAGGTGCTAATATTAAATAAATATCAAAATATATAATTAGTTTGACATATTTAAAATAAAACAAAACCTACAAATAATTATTATCATTATTTTGAATGTCTTATCTATAATAATTAGAAATTTCAACACCTAACAATATTAATAAAAAAATTGAAAAAAAAAAACAAAAAAAAGGAAACCGGGACAAAGCACCTTTTCAAATAGTAATGAACAATGAAAATCAATATTTATTTTGGAGAAAAAAAATATTGTTCACGTAAGCTAACACATACTCATTGGTTATAAAAAAACCAAAAAAGATATATAAGTGAAGGAAAAAATAGTAAAAAAAAAAAAGTTGACTCAGAGATTAGTTGTGGTGTGTATAAGTTTCATTGGACATCTCGGTTAGAAAAAAAAAAGTTTAAAAATAAAAAAAAAGAAATCAGATTCTGGACTGCCTGGAATTCGAACTCCAGCGTACAGGCACAGACATGAACCACTCGGCTAAAGCATCGTCTTCATTGGATGTAGTATACCAATTATAGATATTTCAAATTATTATATTAAAATACAAAACCAATTTTGACGCCTGGGACGGAACGTGCTTTAACCACTCGGCCCAAGAGACCTCTTTTCGTTGACTTAATATACAAATACAACTTATATTCTTTTCAGATTCACTATTCCAACCCACATTGCGGCTGAGTGTAGATGAATAGTGCCGAATGCTGTTCAAAAGTTCATTTTGTGTTAGCTTACAGTGTAATGTAATGTGATTTTGCAAGTAACACCTGTATATTCATCCAAGTATTATCTTCGAGGATAACTTGTGTCCAAATGAAGTACTATTCTCTAGGCCTCCCGTCCATAATTATTATCTAGTAACCTAAAAGTGATCAGCCCATTTCACTATTTATTGAATATTTGTCCTCCCTACTTCTCATGTGTATGTGCTCTTTGGTGTTTTTTTTTTTTTTACTTTACATTTTTCTCCTTTTCTTTCATTGTATTCTTGCTTTTTTTTTATGATGATTTTTTTCCTTTTTTTTCTTTTTTTTTCTTTCTTGCCATTTTTTTATTGTGTTTTTTCTAACTATTTTTTTCATATTTTCCCATAAAATATATTTTTTCTGGTTATATTTTTTTTTTCTTTTTCGACTTATATTTATGATTATTTTTTTCCTTTTTTTTTCTTTCTTGCCATTTTTTTATTGTGTTTTTTCTAACTATTTTTTTTCATATTTTTCCATAAAATATTTTTTTCCTGGTTATATTTTTTTTCTTTTTCGACTTATATTTATGATTATTTTTTTCCTTTTTTTTTCTTTCTTGACTTTTTTTTGTTATTGTGTTTTTTCTAATTATGTTTTTCATATTTTCCCATAAAATATTTTTTTTTCTGATTATATTTTTTTTTCTTTTTCGACTTATATATATTTATTTGTTATTTATTATAATTATATAAGTTTTGATTTGTTTCAATTTTGTCCTTTAATTTAATAATAATAATAGTAGTAGTAGTAGTAATAATAATAATAATATCCGTATAATTTAATAATTTTAATTGTTTTTACAGAAATGACAATGATATTTATTTTTTTGTTAAAGTTTCTAGGATATTCTTAGTCTTTCATTAATAATAATAATAATAATAATAATAATAATAATAATTTAATTATTTTTCTTGCTTGCTCTTTTGTTAATGTTTTTTTTCTCCGTATAATTTAATAATTTTTATTGTTTTGACAGTAATGACAATGATATTTATTTATTTTTGTTTTGTTAAAGTTTATAGGATATTCTTAGTTTTTCATTAATTATATGTTCTAATATGTATTGAATATTATCTCATAGGAATATATATAAGGAGAAGAAAACATAACCTAGGATTTTTTGAATAAAAAAAATTAATATCGGTATTCTTAAATACATTTAATATAATCATACAATTAATAAATCGGGTAACACAAAAAAAAATTGCCTTCAAATTTTAATTTTGTACTTAACACAATAATAATAATAATAATAATAATAATAATAATAATAATAATAATAATAATAATAATTTAATTGTTTTTCTTGCTTACTCTTTTGTTGATGTTTTTTTTTCTCCGTATAATTTAATAATTTTTATTGTTTTGACAGTAATGGCAATTATATTTTTTTATTTTTTTTTGTTAAAGTTTCTAGGATATTTTTAATCTTTCATTAATTATATGTTCTAATATTTATTGGATATTATCTCATACGAATATATATAGGGATAAAAAAACATGACCTTGGATTTTTTGAATAAAAAAAATTAATATCAGTATTCTTAAATACATTTACTATAATCATGTAATGAATAAATCGGATAACATAAAAAAAAAATTGTCTTCGAATTTTAATTTTGTACTTACACAACAACAACAACAACAACAACAACAACAACAACAATAATAATTTAATTGTTTTTCTTGCTTACTCTTTTGTTATTGTTTTTTTCTCTCCATATAATCTAATAATTTTTATTGTTTTGACAATGATGACAATGATATTTTTTTTTAATTTTCTCAAAGTTTCTAGGATATTTTTAGTCTTTCATTAATTATATGTTCTAATATTTATTGGATGTTATCTCATATGAATATATATATATATATATATATATAGGGAAAAGAAAACATGACCTAGGCTTTTTGGAATAAAAAAAAAATAATATCATTTTAAAATTAATATTGAAATTTGGTACTCTTTTGTTTAGATTTATTTCTTAAAAACAAATTTATAATATTTTCATTTTTAATATTTTAAATATAATATTGCTGGGGAAAAAATTAAACTAAAAAAAATACAGATTTACGCAGGTTATCTGCAATTAAAAAATATACGCGTCACTTTCCATTTTGATTACATAAATTTTATCAATTATAATTATACTAAATAAATATTAAACTAATAAAATACAATACATATAAAAGCAATAAATTTTTTACATAGATAAAAAAAACCGCCGCATCGCGCGGGTATACCGCTCGTTCTCTCTAAATCACTTGTTTTTCATATCCCATTGTTTCTAAGCTAAAGGGAGTAATCCAACCTCGATTTTTCTCTGAGGTATACTATTTAGTGTCTCTGTTCTCTTTAGCTCTGTTTCTTGCCCAAAGTTTCAGTTTTTTTTTTTTTATCAAGAAATCATCAGCGAAGTGTGTTTGTTTTGCGGTGAACAATATTTTTCGTGATGTTGTTGATGACGATGGTTCAGTGTTTAGTTTTTTATTTTGCGATCTTGGGTTGTGTTTTTTGTGATAAGGCTTCCTGATCCAAGGTTTGTGTTTCAATTTGATGGAGAACCCGAGGGCAACCCTCAAGTGTTCCATATCCAAGGCAACAAGTAATTGCAACGGCTCTATTTATTCACCCATCTGTAGTAATGGATTCTCAGTTGGAGAAAAGGCATTCTGTCTCTCGGAATGCCTCTCCCGTTGGAGACATTAAATTGAACAAGAATAGCCAAAAATTTTAAAAAGATTGGCTTTGCTTCTCGGAATGCCTTCTGCGTTGAACTTGCCCTAATGAAAGATGTTGCACGTTTATTTGGTTAACTGTGGACCCTTCTGTGCATCGTGAGAGAAGTCTTCCCCAATCTGAAATCCCTCTTCTGGGAGCAAGATGAAAGAACTGCAATCGTTTGGCTTGACATCACTATCAATTAACATGAGTCAAAAAGCTTCATGGCCTCATTACACCATCTATGCTTAGAATACCCATCAATCATTCAAGTCCAAGACACAAAATCTCTCTCAGAAATCTCATCAAACACTTGACGTGCTAGACCCAAACAACCTTGCATACCGTAAAAATGAACCAGTTTGGCCCGTTTTGGCTCGAGAGCAGCCTCTAATCATGGTATTCCAAATATAAGCATGGAAGTGCATGATTCCATTGCTAAGAGAACTGGGTGGGTGATTATGGTGTTGGCTGGTGAGAGACCCATTTAGGTGGTATTGCAATTGTTGTTAATTCGGTTATGAATGGTCAAAGCAGTGTTGTTTTTGTATCGGTTTTAATTTCAGTCTGTTTTGAAAATTTTGGTCAAATTTTGGCCGGAATGTTTCGGTTCTGTTCTAAGTTTAAAATCTATTTTTTTTTATTTTTAAAAAATTATTTTTCATATCTATACATTAAAATAATTTAAAATAACTAAAATATTTTAAATAAAAAAATTTAAATTTTAATTATGTTTGTTAAATTAATATTTTATTATATATATATATATATAATAGTATCAATCTTGAGTCACTGATATATATATATATATATATATATATATCAGTGAGAGAGAGAGAGAGAGAGAGTTAATAATAATAAAATGAGCAAAATTCATAAAACACGAAATTTACAGTGGAGTGAGTGTAGGAATTTTCTGTCAAACACCATTCATGATCAAAACACACACACACACACACACACACACACACACACACACACATATATATATATATATATATATATATATATATATATATATATATATATATATCAGTGAGAGAGAGAGAGAGTTAATAATAATAAAATGAGCAAAATTCATAAAACACGAAATTTACAGTGGAGGGAGTGTGAATTTTCTGTCAAACACCATTCGTGATCACTAGAAACAATCAAACAGAAGGAAAAGCACGCTCACACAACATAAATTTAAACAACTAACCAGCCATATATAATCACGTGATATATAATGGCCATGCATCCTCACTCCACCTTCCATGCATGCAGATGATAACATAGGCCTAGGCCTAGTTGGCTCTAGGCAAATCACCCCAGGCCTCCCTACCAAGCAAGATGATTCTTCTCCTCGCTTCAATCCTGAACTGCGATCCGAGGAGACGGTCCTCCTCAGCAAGAAGAACAAGCCTGTCACCAACTCTCAGATCATAGTCGGTAACATATCGACGCCAACCTCTAGAAAGCACTGGTCTGGGGTAACGTCCTCGAGGTCTCGTATTGCAATGAATTACCCGGAGCATCCCGCTGCTGTCTTTGACTCTCAAGTCAACAGAAAACTCTCCTGCGAAATCTACATGCTGCAAGGAACGAGATGGGAATGAGAATCGATGGAGATCAGTTTGTCTAACCTCTTTGTCAAGCACTACATCCATTTTGATAGAGAGAGAGAGAGAGGATGATTATGTATAAGCAAACAGCTTGATTGAATATTTGGAGAGCATCAGCGAGTGAATTTATAGAAGATTTTTAGTGTCGATAACCATTTCATCTAAAATCTTAAGGTTGTAAGTAAGGTTTTATAATATAGTTTATATTATTCTCTACACACCCTCAAATGAAAATTTTTGGCCTTGAAACTTGCATAGACTCACATTACCTTGTGCTTGAGTTTTTTATCAAATAGAATGAGCGTGGTGAGATTCGAACTCGGGACCATTGGGTAAACAAGGTTACGATACCATGTTAAGGAATCATCTCATCTAAAAGCTTAAACTTATAGATGAGACTCCGGAATATGATTATATTATACTTTAACACACCCCTTCAAGTGAAAGTCTTTTGAGTTTGAAACTTGCACAGAGTCATATTACCTTGTGCTTGATTTTTATCAAATAGAATGTAGATGGTAAAATTCGAACTCGTGACCACTAGGTCAATAAGACTCTGATACCATGTGAAGGAATCATCTTAGTTAAAAACTTAAACTTGTAAGTGAATTTCATAATATAATTTATATTTTTTTCTATATTATTATCTACACTTAGGGATGCTGCTCAAGATGCTAAGTCTGTAATGAGGGAAGACGCGAATATTTCTACAACCCCACGTGGATCTGCTATCTCTCTATAAGACTTCTTGCCCATACAATAATGAGTATTTATAACATTTTATATATATATATTTGGGCTCGAAAATTTAATGGCACACCTGTAAAGGAAACGAGGTATCAAGTGCATGAACAGAGTTGCATTTGACAATATGAATTTTGTGAATTTCTTCACTTATAAAGGAGGTAGTTATTAAAGTTGCCTGTGTTTTTAGACCGTCGAATTTAAAAAAATATCAATGTATAACAAGTTAGGATCATAAATAGATCTAATTACTGAAATATTAAAATCTTGAAATGAGTTGTAATCTACCAAATCAATCATTTGATATTTTAAACCTCTTTTAAAATAAATAAATAAATAGCATGCAAGTCACTCGATACATAACAATTAGCAAGACTAGGCATACCAAAATCTATTAACATGTATAGCTTAAAATCATTTGTTATACTAAAATACTAATTTATGCTTTCAAGTATTTAAAAGTACAAAAAAATACATATAAATTATAGACTATCTTGAATGATTCAAATCAAATCTTCTGAGCGCACTTGGAATATTTATTTATGACTATAACCATGCTGTGCATTAAAAAAAACAACCCTGGATATAACATAGCCACATGTTTTTCTTGTTTAACCATAGATACTAATTACGAATTACGTTAATTCGATGTCTTCAGCACGGATCGTCTGGTTAATGGGTTCGATATGGAAAACGCATTGCGGAGATGAAGCTTCGAATGGCACTACTCGAGCTACATGATAAATCGAACCACGAGCTGAACGATGTCGTTTGCATGGCAGCCGGGCAACGCCCATGATGCTTCTCCAAGGCAATATGGTTTCTTTTGGACAGACAAGGACTTAAACTAAAATATAAAAAATGAAGATAGATAAGCTGTATATTTTGCGGGGTGGTGAAAGAAAAAAAGGTTCGTTGGCAGTATAACACCCCCACCTACTCCAACACACCACAACAAGATGAAGATAAATCTATGACACCATCAAATTTCTGAATTTTAATATTAACAATCAACTAATAATATCAGATTGCTCATGATGGTTATAGATTTAAGAGAAACAAACCACATGGAAAGACTGAGATGTATATTTACTTTTATTCCAACGGTAAAGATATTTATTTATTGTATTTTTAAAAATGAAAAGGCTTAATAACCCTTGATCAGCAATTAAAAAAATGATATAAAGGGTATTTAAATCATTTTACTTTTTATTTAAATAATTAATGACTGATAAATCATGTAAAAAGATTGAACTATGTGATAAACTGAATAAGAGTCTAAAGTTATTGTATTATAGAAATGAATAGGAGTCTACTTAAAGTGTGTGCACGATGAATGGTAAAAGGGTCTACGTGATCACAGCGGTTCGATAGCTCCTTTTCTTCTTCTTAATTCTTTTCCCATGTGAATGCTTCTTAGCCATAACATAGGATTGTTCTTCACTACCTTTCATTATTCTATCCTTGCATGTGGTGCTATTTTTTTCCATTACCGATGGTGTCGTGTGGTAGCCAGCTGTGGGTTTTCCATTTAGTTTTTTGTTTGGTTCCTGAGAAAATTGATTTTACCACATTTCTCTCAGGCATCTATCTCATTAAGCAATGCTCTCGCCATCTCTAGCTCACCGTTTTTAGCATGCCCGTTGAGCATACTCGTCCATCTGAACACATCTCTAACTCCCATGGTGTCATCATCCAATTTTTAGGTGACTCTCTAAAATATACCACAAAATAACAAAAATAAATAAAAGGGTCAGCGTTGGTAGAAAAATCGATGTTGAATTTTTATTGTTTCCATAAGAACGATGGTGTCTCTTTTGTCCCCAAGATAGAGGAAAATACAGATTTAAGATAAAAGTATTTTATCATCGGATAAATCTATATAAAAATTAAGTTGAGGGATATAATTATATTTTTTATGGGCCAATTTGATTTAATCGTCGGCCAATTTCAAAATATAATTATGTTTGGGAATTAATTGAAGTCTAATTAAAGGATTTAATTAAGTGCAAGGACTTAATTATACTTTAAGTAGGTCAAAATAATTTTATTAAGGGCTTAATCCGTGAAAAATCAAGTCCTTGAATTTAATTTGGGCTCAATTGAGAAGTTGGGAATTTTCGGAGACTAAATGGAATTTTTCCAAGCCAGTTATACAAAATCAGGAGTCCAATTGGAAACAATTGAGAGTTTAATGGTCAATCGTGGATCAAATGGTATAGAATGGAAATCAAGGGCCAAAATAAAAAGGTGCGCAAAATTTAAGGATAACTTTGATTTTTTCACGGGGACATGATTGCACAAAATCATAAATTTAAAACCAATTAGGGGTGCAATTGAGCTGATTAAAAAGTGAGGGACCAAGTTGATGTTTCTCCCTTCCTCTCTCGAATCTTTGTGCGTGCAGTGTAGGCACGTCGACGACGCCACCTATAGGCATGCATTGCACGGGAATCCCTTCTCCCATTTTACTAGGCAAATGGGAGACCACCACGACCACAAGAACCACCCTCGACACCACCACGACCACAAGAACCATCTCGACGTCCTCTACACGAAGGTATAAACAGAATATCCATTCAGTCAGTACTTGAAAAATATATTTTGTTTTATTGCATACAGCCAAAATTCAAAATGTTTCTCATTGTATTTTTGTAAAAATATGTTGCATATTTTTCTATATTTTTAAAGCGAAAAATTGGATATCATAACTAGTTTATGATTATCCATTAACATTCGCCTAAAATGTCAAAAATAATTTCACAATTATTTTGTCTTATTCATCACGGTGTAAAATTATATTGTAATGTACACTTGTGGATGGGTAAAAATAAGATTTTTAATACAATGCAAAAATTCATTTTTAGTTAGTTTTTAACTCTTAACCGAGATAGAGATTCTTTCACAGAGAGAAATCTATGTCGAACATTAGAAAAGACCAATAAAAAATGATTTAGGAAAAACAATCAAGCGGCAATGTAGTTTGCCTTAGGTAGGGTGCACTGGGGTGATGCGTTTTCTCCTTACACAATAAGTCTCCTTACCCTGCACTCTTGTAGACCAATAGGTGTCTAGTAACCTTAATACTAGGTGGCGACTCTCAATAATTATAGTCGTAATTTTTAGGATTATAAAAATACCTCCACATGTCACCGCATGTCGTTGTCCCCTCAAAACACATCACAAAAATCGCAGTCACGACACATGGTATCAAAAATCTCTCTAGCAGCATCCAAGCAGTACATATCCAATAATCTCTCTAGCAGAATCCAAGCAGCCACGTTTCACATACATGTCCAATATTGCATTCATCAGATTTAAGCCACGAGTCACATTGAATCATGGAAGTGCATGATTCCATTGCTAAGAGAAGTGGGCGAGTGATTATGGTGTTGGCTGGTGAGATTTCCATTTGGGTGGTATTATCTCTCTCTCTCTATCTATCTATCTATCTATATATATATTATAATGCAAACTCTCTTTTTTGGCTAAGCATTGCATTATATAATATATATATATATATATATATATATATATAATTTCTCTTTTTTGGCTAATTAAGCATTGCATTATATAATCTTAATGCTGATTCATGAAAACCCCACAAGCAAATATAATTAAAAGAAAGATGAAAAAGTAAATCAAAGTTTAATATATAATTGTTTCAGAACTCTCCAGAGCCGTGCAGCACACACGACTTCCAGCTAATAAAATCCCGTTGTGGCAGTGTTCCGGACCCTTCTGCCCTTAATGAGCTCTCTGTTTGAATTTCTTTCTAATGGCTGCTTCGGTTTTTAGCTTCATTCTCTCTGCGTCCATTTTCTTCGTTTCTTTTCTGGCAGAGTGTGTGGCGAGGTGATTCTGTGCGGAAGAAGAAGAAGAAGATGAGAGAACAAAGGTGAGAGGTGATTCTTTCACGTGACGACGTTATTGTCACCATTCACCAATCTCTTATGGGACCCAATTATACGCTGCAATACAGTCAATGGTCGCCACTGCAGTTAATAGAATCCACGGCCTTCTCCCTTTGATTTCTCTCGTGCTTGTAAGTAAATAGATAGTCCACCAATGATATTGATGCATAGTTTTAAGACTTTATTTAAAGTAGATAGAGACAAGACTTGAATTGATTTTAGTTTTTAATAATTGAAATGATCCTATTTTAATAGTTTTTAAATCAATAAATTGATGGCTGGACTTTAATTTGTCATGGGTCATGTGACCATAACAATACGAGTAACAGTGAGAATTATTCGATCGACCGTGTAAGTTCAATTATTCTGCTTCAATCGAGTGTAATGTTCAATCACAGTGAGAATCAATCATGCCTTTCTTAATGAAAGTATGGACCAAAATAAAAGAAGATCCACCCACTGCTTGGGGTTTGTCGGCTTGCGTTAAGCAAGATTAGGTTTGGCAATTAGCATTATGGCTTGTTCTTTTCTTTTGTTCGCTTTGTGGCTGTATTTTTTGTTTTTTCTCGGAAGCATGTTCCCGTTTATTTTTGGTTTTAGGGTCTGTTTACCTCTCTTTTTGGTTTGCTGTTTTTGTGACTTGTCACTTTTGATCTTTATATATTCTTACATTTGATCAAAAAAAATTCATCCATTGATGTAACTAATATAAAAGGGGAATAATGAGATATTTTTACAGTCTCTTCTCTCACATTTAACTGTGTATTGTAATAATAAGGTTTTTGAAAAACTTCAATTTGATCCTTAAACTTTTTCTTTGTACAAATAACCTCTTATATGCTCAAATTGAAGCATAAACAAAACCCTCAAAACAACCAAGCAAGGAGGCTTTAGAATTGTTTCATGGCATGTTGGAGGCTGCTGCATTTTTCCGATGGAGAATACATCAAACCTACGTCAGAATGAGATACAGAAACGAGTGTCTAGAGGGGTCCCAAAGAGATTGGCGCCACAATTTATCTTTTCATTGCTCCTATATCCTAGAACAGGGACCTAGAGGTTGTAGATTCTAGTGGAGTTGGTCACGTGGAAGCCATTCTACTTTGTATGATATATATATATATATATATAAAGCATGATTAATTGGTAGTCCTGTATGCTGCACAGCTAAAAGGGGTGGAGTTTTTTCATCTTTCTTTTAATTTTATTTGCTTATGGAGTCCCTCTATGCCAAGACACCTGAAAAATAGAGAGTTTTCATGAATCAGCATTAAGATTATGCAATGCAATGCAATGCTTAACCAAAAAGAAAGAAAATTGTTAGTAAAAAGTATATATATAATTGCATATTAGTAAAAAGGTGAAATCCCATGAATTCCAAGAGGAATTTTTCACCAAACCCTAAACTGAAAATAAAAAGATTAGCTATATATATATATATATTATCTAGTGTTTTATGAATTTTGCTCATTTTACTATTATAAACTATATATACACACATATATATATATATTATCTAGTGTTTTATGAATTTTGCTCATTTTACTATTATAAACTATATATACACACACATATATTAATTCAAAATGCACGTCAAGTGTTTGATGTGATTTCTGAAAGATTCCAAGCATAAATGGTGCGATCAGGCAGGCCATGAAGCTTTTTGACTCCATGCTAATGTATAATGATGTCAACCCACTATAAGATTATTTTTTAAAACACAAAAATAAACTTTTAATGATTCAAATATTTAAAACTACAAAAAACAGTAATTAATGCTTTCAAGTACTTAAAACTACAAGAAAATACATATAAATTATTGATTATCTTGAATGATTCAAATCAAAGACGCGTTGCGTAAAGACGCTTGGAAGTTTTTTTCTTATCGTGAACACCAGCGCCCGATAAAGCTTGTTCTTTATGTTTGAATGCTCACTCTTCCAAATCCACGTAAAGGACTTGGTAGTAATTAGCTGTCTGTGTAACGCTTTGAAAATATATTTTTGGGATGATTGATTGAAAGGGTCTTATCCAAGTCCATAACAATACAACTTTATAGTAAAAAAAAAATACATCAAAACCATATGTATTACACGTCTAAGATTATAAATTGATCTAATAATTGAAATATTAAATTCTAGAAATAAACTCTTAAGTCTTCCAAAGCCAGTCACTTGATATTGAAACCTCTTCTAGACCATTTAAAAACAAACAAACAAGTGCATGGCGAGCGGGAGAGTCCTCTCTCCTCCACTAACACACAACACGAACCTAGGTTCGATTCTCAATGACAGATGAGAGTGAAAGAGGGTACTCTCTCTTGATCCCGTGTCTATCCTTACATGGTATTATTGTCATCCCCACAGTGTTTTACATGTTTCTTTTGACTTGCAGGGTGTTCAACTGAGTCTAGAAAATAGTCGAGATGCTGCGTAAGTTCGATCCGGACATCCCGATCATAAGAAAAACAAATAAATAGAGGGCGAGGGACACTCATTAATTTTGAACACATGTGTGCTTTGTAGAGTAACTTACAAAGAAAATGAACATTACAAAAAAGAAGGCCCTGCAGGATCGTGCCCTTGAGCTGCTTGATAAATCGAACTAGAATTGAACCATACGGCCCTTAGTATAACAGTGACTACGTATCCTGCGCACGGGTACGTATCCTGCGCACAGATACGTATCCTGCGCACAGCTACGTATCCTGCATGTACAACTGCGCTCTATGTAATTTTATTATATATATATATGATAATGACCGATTTTATGTTTATTCTCTCCCCTCTCTCTTATTTTGCAAGGTGATGCTGAAAATGGTAAAAACACACTCTATTTGTAACGCATTTAAAATTGTTTTTGAAAAGAAATTATTTTTTATTTTAAATTAATAATTATTGATGTTTTTTGGATATTTTCATATTGATAAAAAATAATTTTAATGTATTTATAGATAAAAAAATACTTTAAAAAACAACTTTAAATAAACTATAAACAGTCACGACAAATCAAACGAGTGGGAGTACAAAAGGAATCCCATTTCTGGTTGTCCATCTTTATCCCATTTCTTCTTTTCCCATGTGAATTCTTCTTATCCAGAGACGCTCCCATTTCTTCTCTCCCCTACAAAAAAAAACAATAAAATCAAGCAAGAGTGAACACGGCCTTTTCCCTTTGATTTCTCTTGTACATGTAAAATAAATAAATAAATAAATAGATAATCACTCAATATGGTTTGTGCGTGCATGAATTTCTAGGAAGCTCCGTCGAGATAGTGGAGAGTTTCTTTGTCCTTGTCATGCAAGAAATCTAGTCGTGGCGGGTCTCGAATGGACTTTTTATTATTATTGTTGTTATTAAAATCTAATTATTATTTTAAATTACTTTTTCTAGTGTTTTTGAGTATTTTAACGTGATGGGTATTTTCAAGTTTAGGCAAGGTTATTATTATTATTATTACTACTAAATTAAAAAATAATATTAGAATCAAAACCAGCCTTCAAACTTATGAAGGTCACATTTCAGGCGAAGAAAAAAAGTCCTGTTCATATGAACCAATTATTGTCTTCTTCAAGAAGCGCCACCGCCAGTTTAATTTTAATCTCTTCTCTCACTTTTCAATCTCCAAAGCAATTCTCATCGACGACGACAGCAAAACCAACTAAATGGAACTCACCAACCAACACCATAATCACTCACCCACTTCTCTTAGCAATGGAATCATGCACTTCCATGCTTCAATTGAAGCAAATTCAGGCGCACATGACAAAAAACGCTCTCATTACCCACACCTTCCCAGCTAGTCGTGTCTTAGCCTTTTGCGCTCTCTCCGACTCTGGAGATATTAACCATGCCCATCTTCTATTTTCCCAGTTACAGAACCCCAATACTTATATTTGGAATACCATGATTAGAGGCTGCTCTCGAGCCAAAACGGGCCAAACTGGCTTCTTGTTTTTCTGCCAAATGGTTCAGAAAGGTGTTGAAATGGACTGTAGGAGTTTTGTTTTCGCGTTCAAGGCCTGCGAACAGTTTCCGAGACTCTTAGAAGGAAAATCAGTTCATTGTGCTGTTTGGAAGATGGGTTTTGTTTGTGCTTTGCTGGTTCAAAATGGTTTGGTTCATTTTTACGGTATGCGAGGTTGTTTGGGTCTAGCACGTCAAGTGTTTGATGAGATTTCTGAGAGAGATGTTGTTTCTTGGACTTCTATGATTGATGGGTATTCTAAGCATAGATGGTGTGATGAGGCCGTGAAGCTTTTTGACTCCATGTTAATGTATAGTGATGTCAAGCCAAACGAGGTCACTATGATTGCAGTTCTTTCATCATGCTCCCAGAAGAGGGATTTGAGATTGGGGAAGGCTTTGCACGAGTACGTAAAAACAAGGAATGTGACTCGTAGCTTAAATCTGATGAATGCAATATTGGATATGTATGTGAAATGTGGCTGCTTGGATTCTGCTAGAGAGATTTTTGATACCATGGGAGTTAGAGATGTGTTCTCATGGACAAGTATGGTTAACGGGTATGCTAAAAACGGCGAGCTAGAGTCGGCGAGAGCATTGTTTAATGAGATGCCTGAGAGAAATGTTGTTTCTTGGAATGCCATGATTGCTGGATACTCTCAAAACAACCAACCAAAGGAAGCTTTAGAATTGTTTCATAGCATGTTAGAGGCTGCTGCATTTGTTCCAATGGAGAATACATTAGTTTGTGTGCTCTCTGCTTGCGGTCAATTGGGCTGCCTTGATTATGGTCAGTGGATCTATCAAAACTACGTCAGAATGAGATACAGCGAAATTAGTGTGATCTTAGCAAATGCGCTCATTGACATGTATGCTAAATGTGGAGTCATACATGAGGCTGCACAAGTTTTTAATGAAATGCCAGAGAGAAACTTGGTTTCTTGGAATTCCATGATCACTGCTTATGCTTCTCATGGGCACGCCGAGCAAGCTCTGGATGTTTTTGAGCAAATGATAAGTGGAGGGTTTAAGCCAGATGATATTACATTGGTGGGTGCCTTGTCAGCTTGCAACCATGGTGGCTTAGTTGCACAAGGTCAGGAATATTTTCAAAACATGAAACCAAAGTATGGTGTGGAACCCAAGAAAGAACACTATGCTTGTATGATCGATTTACTCGGTCGAGTTGGACTCCTGGAAGATGCATGCGAGTTAATAACCAAGATGCCAAAGGAGCCGAGTGCAGCTGCTTGGGGTGCCCTGGTCCATGCTTGTAGAATGCATGGGAATGTCGAAGTAGCCAAGATTGCTGCTCCAAGACTCTTGGAGTTGGACCCTGAAGACAGCGGTGTCTATGTTCTACTAGCAAATATTTGTGCCAGCGGGAGAAGATGGGGTGAAGTCAAAGTGGCAAGAAGAATGATGAGGGAGAGGAGGGTTAAGAAGATCCCTGGCCGTAGCATGATAGAACTTGCGGGTGAGTTTCACGAATTTTTAGCCGGTGATGAATCCCACCCGCAATCCGAAGGCATTTATAATGCATTAGATCAGTTATATGCAATGTCTAAACCAGAGGACTGTTAAAATTTATTTTTTTAATCCAAGTAATTTGGTACAAAGGTCGATAATTTATAGCTTAGTTTATTCGATTAATTGTGGCTCTGATGCATCCTCAAGCCCTAAACGAGCAAAAGCATTAACGTTATCTTAAATAATATTTACAGCATCTTGTTCCATTACAACTGCAATTAATAACAAGGCTTACTACTTACACAGAGTTCCCTGTACAGGCGTGCGTGTGTATTTATTCTCACCTCTCTTCCACAGCACAAATACATCACATGTTATAGGTCAGAGTTATATACCATGGCCTGTGAACGCCGGTTGATACAGCGGCTGCTACCACTAATACTTCAGCAGCCGCCGCCACTCTTTCAGTCAGCATGACAGCTCCAATTGGCCGGAGTGACATTTCTGATAGTTTTCTTCCACAGGGTCCGCTGCCCCCAAGCACAATTCCTCTTAGGGCCAAATAAACAGCACGGGAAACTTTTTCAAAAACAGGATCCCCGGCCTGCAAGCTCTTTGCTAACATCCTAGCCATGACTAACTTTCTTGGATTATCCTTCTCGTCATCATCTTGCGAGAACCCACCGACTATTTGGACTATTTCTTCAATACCCACATCATCAACACGATCTAGGACTCGTGACAGTTTATTGCAGCGCTCTGATAGAATGCTCTCCATCTCTGCAATGCTGTTTACTGCTCGCTCCATCAGGAGGGATTGCCGGTAAACAAGAATGCTGCAAAAATCGAAGTTCAGAACAATTAGTAACCAGCTTACATAAAATAAAGATGCAAGAGAAAGCTCTACACAAAATGCAGCCCCAAAATAATGGAAATAGAAAATAATGAGAGAGCACCTTTCCAGTCAATCCATCTGGTCTCAAAATTGCATTGTGGTGTTAGAAAATTTAGTAGCATTTCAAAGGAACGTCTGTGGATCACTTACCTGGTAGAAATTACTATCATTTTCTGAATTTCAGCCTGCACGGCCCTCAACCGCGACAGGTTTAGCATAAAAGTTTCAGGCAAAGTTTCTTTTGTCAGACCAGAAACCCCACTCACAATCTTCAACAATCCAAGCCTCACCAACAAATCAATTCTTTCACCAGTGCATTCTGGTTCTGGTTGTTGGTTATCTGGTTGAAACAGGAAAAAAAAAATTAAGGGTGTTGGAAGACAAGTAATTACCATATAAGATAACTGCGCTTTTGATTTTCAACCAAACTACTAAACAAGCTCATGTCATGACAATAACTTTCTTGTCAACTTTGCAAAGAACTAGATAGTGTATAAATTTTACAATTTTTACCAAGTAGCTCGCGTACCTGTCTCTGAAGCTACAGAAGTAGAGCCCATTCCACTGCCATTTGTTTTGACCAGAAAGCTTCCAACGGTTCTAAGGGTGGTGAAAGGTACAGAAACCTGTGATGAACTGTCATGGCTCTTCAAAAAAAAAAGAGTTTTTGTGCTCTTCCTATTCTTGATCTTCAATATTCTTAACAGATGAAAGCCACTGCATTGTCAGTGGTAGAGAGATACAAGCATCCAAATCACACCCATAATGGTTGGCAAAGGCTTTTCTAAGGTAATCGAAACCAGCAGGACCTGTTAACAAAGGCTCCATCATCCTTCTTCGTACTTTACTAATATCTTGCTTGAGAGCCTGTCAAATATGTAGATCATTCAGATAAATGTCACTCTCAAAAGCGTATTAGGTTCAGAAAGAACATATATAATGTAGCAAACACAAATTGAAAGCAGTGAACAGGAAAAGAAACTGCTGTGAATGTCATGCAGTAGATTTTAGCCTTTGAGGTAGTAGTACTTGCCAAAAATGAGCAATAATTTGCATTCCATGAATTGGGATACAAAAGCTTACTAATAAACTCAGTGTAAGGTTTCCACAGTTTCTGCAAGGAAGTTCTAACGATATTACATCAAATACCGAGATTGGCTGTGGAGAGGTGCTTGTATTCTGTTATATGGACATTACAGCAGATTTAATCCACAAAAATACATGCTAAATGTTGAAATCTGAATCAAAGTTAGGAATTTACTAAGATAGCCTTAGTAAATCAATATAGGAAATCTGGAATTATTCCTGTTTAGGAAAGATTGTTTTCCTAGTTAAAAGTGTTGTCCTAGTTGAATTCTAATTCCTAGAAAAGCTATTTAGTTAAACTCTAAGTCCTAGATGATGTATATAAATAGATAGGGATGTATTGTAAAGACTAAGTGAAATAAGAAGAGAAAATCATTCTCTCACTCAAAAATTCACATGGTATCAGAGCTAGGTTCTGAAATCTAAACCTAAAATCAAAACTACGGATGCCAAAAGGGATAGCTCCTCCTCTAAGGTCACCTCAAGTCTTGGAAAAACTCCAAACACAACCAGCCCTGGAGGAACTGAAAACTACTTTCTTCTCATCACTTGTTACAAACTCAATGGATACAATTATCTTCAATGGTCCTCATCAGTAATGATGTTTATCTGTTGGAAAGGCAAAGATGACTATCTCACAGATGAAACTAGCATACCAAAAAAGGGTGACCCTCAGTTTAGAACCTGAAAAACAGAGAATCACATGATAATGTCATGGTTAATCAACTCCATGACAAATGAGATAGGAGAAAATTTTCTCCTCTATGGAACAGCAAAGGAAATCTTTGATGCAGTTAGTAAATCTTACTCAAGTTCTGAAAATACATCAGAATTATTTGAGATTGAAGCAGCACTACATGATCTACGCCAAGGAGAGCTCACAGTCACTCAATATTTCAATACTCTGTCTCGATATTGGCAACATCTTGACATGTTTGAAAACCACACATGAAATTGCTTTGGAGACACATCCTTGTTCAGGAAAATTGTAGAACAAAAGAGAACTTTCAAATTTCTTCTAAGACTCAATAAATCCCTAGATGAAGTTAGAGGAAGGATAATGGGCACCAAACCTCTTCCAAATCTCAGAGAAGCCTTTTCAGAAATGAGACATGAAGAAAGTAGAAAGAAAATTATGTTAGGATCTCATAACTTAGGACCTTCATTGGAAGGATATGCCTTGGTCTCTAGAACCCCCAGTTGGGACACCAGACAAAAGTAGGGAAGGTCATGGTGTGACCACTGTAACAAACCAGGACACAAAGGAAACTTGCTAGAAAATCCATGGCAAACCTAATGATTGGAAACCATCATGATCATCATATGACAAAGAAGATCAAGCCTTTAGTGTTGCAATCTTAGATGGTAGCCCACAGAAGACCAACAACACACCAACAGACTCTTTCGCCAAAGAACAACCGAAGGTCCTACAGAAGTCGTTTAGTTAGAAATCCTTAATCAACACTTCAGTCATTGGTTCTGGCATAACAACACAGAAAGACACTACCTCAACAAGTAAACAAAATTCCTCTGAACCTTGGGTTATTGACTCTGGAGCAACAGACCACATGACAGGAGATAAAACTATACTCCAAGAATACAGCCAGTGCAAAGAAGACAATGCAGTAAAAATTGCTGATGGGACATTATCAAAAATTGAAGGAACATGCCTGAGCAGAATTTCAAAGGACCTGCACCTTAAATCAGTGTTTTATGTCCCTAAATTAGACTGCAACTTACTCTCAATTAGCAAATTGACACGTGATCTAAACTGTGTTGCTAAGTTTTTTCCTAATTTCTGTGTATTTCAGGATTTGGTTTCGGGGAAGAGGATTGGCAGTGCTAGAATGTATGCAGGGCTCTATCTCCTTAAGAATTATCTTCCTCTACAATCCAGAGCTCAAAAGGTAGTGTTCCTAAAGCCCAAGGGTCAGTCAGTTTTCAATAATTATGTCATTCCAGATAGCAATGTGATGTTGTGGCACTATCGCCTTGGTCACCCCAACTTCATGTATCTTGAAAAGATGTTTCCTTCTTTATTTATCAATAAAAATCCCAAGTTTTTCAGTTGTGAAATCTGTCAACTCTCCAAACATACTCGTAGTAGCTACCCTAGCATCCAATATAGCTCATCTCAGCCTTTTGCAATGATCCATAGTGATGTATGGGGTCCTTCTAGAGTACAAAACATATCAGGAACTAGATGGTTTGTCTCATTTGTGGATGATCATACAAGATTAACTTGGATATTCTTAATGAAAGAAAAATCTGAAGTCTGTACATTGTTTCAGCACTTTCATTCCATGATACAAACACAATTTCAAACCAAAATCCAAGTCCTCAAAACTGATAATGCCAAAGACTACTTCAACACTGTCCTAGGAAAATACCTCCTAAATCATGGCATTATTCACATCAGCTCTTGTGTTGACACTCCACAACAAAATGGAGTTGCAGAAAGAAAGAATAGGCACCTATTAGAAGTAGCTAGATCCCTCATGTTCTCCACTAATGTCCCAAAACAGTTTTGGGGAGAAGCTGTCCTCACTGCAGCTTATCTCATTAATAGAATGCCTTCTAGAGTTCTACAATTCCAAACTCCATGTCAAACTCTACTCGAAGCTTTTCCAAACACAAAGCTTCTTTCTAATCTAGACCCTAAAATCTTTGGTTGTTCAGTGTTTGTCCACATTCATCTGCCATATCGCAGCAAGCTAGATCCTAGATCTATCAAATGCATCTTTATAGGCTACTCCTCACACAAAAAAGGGTACAAGTGCTACTCACCCATCACCAAAAGAGTCTATAACTCCATGGACGCACCATTTTTTGAGAATAAACCCCACTATCTCACGTCAGATAGTCAGGGGGAGAATATGCAATCCTATCTGACATGGGACACCATAACTGAAACTACTGAACTCAGTAATACCTCAGAAACACCTCTCCTAGATCCCCAAATAATCCATCAGTCCAGTGAAGGTAAACCAGATACTTACCTACAATCCTCTTCCCCCTCTCCTCAAAACACTGTGCCCATTCATCCTATACAAAACAAAACACATGAGCTTCAAGTCTATACCAGAAAGAAACATCTCAGACAGGAGATAGAGCACTCAATACCTTCTACTCTTGACCATGCCTCTGAACCAGAGCCACATTCTGCTCAAATACACTCAGGTATGGAAAATTATGTTCATGAGAGTAATGCACCTGTTATTGATGATACTAATATTCCTATTGCCCTCAGAAAAGGAATTAGAGCATGCACACATCATCCCATCGGCAACTTTGTTTCCTATGACAGACTTTCACCATCATACCATGCATTTGTCTCTTCCATTGACAGTATACAAATCCCCAGAACAATCCAGGAAGCACTCAAAGATGCAGAGTGGACAAAAGCAGTGAAGGCAGAAGTACATGCATTAGAAAGGAACAACACTTGGCAAATCACAGAACTTCCATATGGAAAGAAACCAGTAGGCTGCAAATGGTTGTTCACAATCAAATACCATGCTGATGGAAGTATTGAAAGACTAAAAGCTCGATTGGTTGCCAAGGGGTTTACCCAATCCTATGGGATAGACTACCAGGAAACCTTTGCCCCTGTAGCTAAGTTGAATACCATCAGAATACTACTATCACTGGCAGCAAATAAAGACTGGCCCTTGCACCAACTAGACATCAAGAATGCATTCTTGAATGGAGAGTTGGATGAAGAAGTATATATGGAACTGCCACCAGGCTTGGAAACACATGAAAACTACAAAAAGGTATGCAAACTGAAAAAATCACTATATGGACTCAAGCAATCCCCTCGAGCATGGTTTGATAAGTTTGCTAAGACTGTGATTCAACAAGGTTACACACAATGTCAAGCAGATCACACACTTATTGTAAAAATCTCTACAGAAAACAGAACAGCAATACTAATAGTATATGTTGATGATATTATTCTAACTAGAGATCATGAAGAAGAGTTGGACAGATTAAAGGCAAAGCTAGCTAAGGAATTTGAGATAAAAGATCTTGGCACCCTCAATTACTTCCTTGGCATGGAGGTAGCTCGATCTAAAAGAGGTATATTCATCTCCCAACGAAAGTATATCCTAGATCTATTATCAGAAACAGGTATGCTAGGATGCAAACCTGCAGCTACTCCTATGGATTCCACTAAGAAAAGAGTGGCAGAAACAACAGATGTTCCAATTGACAAAGGGAGGTATCAAAGGCTGGTAGGTCGACTCATCCACCTCTCACTCACTAGACCTGACATTGGTTTTTCAGTGAGTGTTGCAAGTCAATTCATGAATAATCCAACTGAAGAACACATGGAAGCTATGCACAGAATCCTAAGATATCTCAAAATGACACCAAACAGAGACGTCCTATACAAAAAGAATGACACAAGCTAGATTAAAGTCTACACAGATGCAAACTGGGTAAAAGATGTAGCAAATAGAAGATCAATCTCTAGGTATTGTTCCTATGTCTGGGGAAATCTAGCAACCTGGAGAAGCACAAAACAATTAGTGGTCTCTAGAAGCAGTGCAAAATCAGAAGTCAAAGCCCTAACACCTGAGATTTGTGAAGAAATGTGAATACTAAGACTACTCAAAGAACTACACCTAGAACCAAAAAGTCCTATCAAATTGTTTTGTGACAACCAAGCTATCATAAGCATTGCAAAGAATCTTGTCCATCATGATTGGACCAAACACATTGAGATATACAAACATTTCATCTCAGAAAAGATTGACAAAGACATCATCCATCTTGACTACATCCCTACGAAAATGCAAATCGCAGACATCCTTACCAAAACACTTCCAGGCCTAATTTTGAAGAACTCAGTCATAAGCTGAGTATGCACAACATTTACAACTAATCATCTACAACTCAACTTGAGAGAGAGTGTTGAAATCTTACTCAAAGTTATGAATTTACTAAGATATTCTTAGTAAATCAATATAGGAAATCTGGAATTATTCCTGTTTAGGAAAGATTGTTTTCCTAGTTAAAAGTGTTGTCCTAGTTGAATTCTAATTCCTAGAAAAGCTATTTAGTTAAACTCTAAGTCCTAGATGATGTATATAAATAGATAGGGATGTATTGTAAAGACTAAGTGAAATAAGAAGAGAAAATCATTCTCTCACTCAAAAATTCACAC
>CM063588.1:15571025-15592943 GCA_032356905.1 Salix exigua | reverse complement strand
ATATATATATATATATTAGTCAATGCCCCGCGCCTCGTCGCGGGCGGTACCATATTTTTTTCAACAAAAAAAATATTAATTATTTTTTTATAATATATTTCTGATCAAAATGATAAATTTATGAAGAATTCCTGTGAAGTGCAAGTTTTCTATAAAATATATGAATTTTAAATTGATATAAATTTATTTGTTTAATAGGTCTCAAAGAAATAACTAATATAAAATAACTAATATAAAATAAACCTTAATCATCATTAAAACGACAAGAAAATTATCATCATTAAAAAAAAATTAATCATATTTTCAAGTAAAATAGAAATTTATCAAGAGTGGGACTCGAACCCCATCCCATCAAACGAAATTTTTGTCTCCGTCTCATAAATTCGCTCGACCACCTCACCATTCGTTCATTTTTCTCGACCACCTAACGACCATCCATGTTGATGTGAATTTCATGATCACATGGTCATGCAATCTATAATAAAAAATAAGATATGATCCTAGAAAATCAAAATATATTTGGTAGAAGTGTGATACAAAGAAAACTTATTTCAAGACACCAACTAACGCTATTGGAATGAGTAGAATGACACCACGAATCCAGTTAATCTTCGATAAGTTAGATTTAGTTCGTTTAGGAACTAAAGAATGCAAGAATAATATTCATCAATGGCTGCCGAAATTTAGCTAACATTAGTTTTAATAGTTGAAAAACCAACCCTAATGGACCCCTTATATGGATTTAAATGAGGTCCACTCAAAACTGACCCAAAACCCTAAAGTTAAAAACCCATGACTTAATCCAAAAAAACCTTGGATTTTAGCCGAAAACAAATTATTAATTAAGCCCAAACAAGATTTGGGTTGTAGTTCACAAAATTAAATAAAACCCATAAGGCTTATTTATAGTCTTCCATCTAGCCCTTTAATCCTAGAAACAAAAGGAAAATGTAGCCACCAATGTTATTTTCTAATTTTAGTAGGATTCGTTTGTCTCCGTTGCTGTCCTCACTTCATAGCTCAAAGAAGGTTGTATTGGATACTAAAGTCTTAAAATCAGGCATAAAAGCGAGCGACCTCGATGCAGATTCTTAAAATTGAATATTGGTTGACTCAACAACCAAAAATATGCTAATAATGCAAAACAAAATTTAGGTTTTTATTATATTTGATTTTTAATTACTTTTATGAAGTGAGTTTTATACTTTTATCGAACATTCATTTTCTTCTAACTCCACTACATGCATCATATTAAGATATAAGCTAAAACAATTCGGGGTAGGGTGCCTTGTAGCTCCACACCCAATGGCATTGTGGATGGCCATTTCTCGGTCGTGCATCGCAGTTTGTTCAATCTGCCTTTTTTCCTTCTATGAGCAGTGTAATTACGACTTGACCACAGTAATAGGACAAAAATGTTGGCTGGCAGAGGGGTAAATAACGGGTTGGCTGAGGGGTGCGGGCGTAATTGCACGCGTACGGACCGGTCCGGCCAGCCGCCCCCGGTTTTTTTTATTTTATTTTATAAATGGCTAAAGACGTTTATAGCCCCTAATAAGACAAACTCCATTAATTAAGGGCAGGGGCATATCGGTAATTGATCATTATTATTTATATATTTATCGAAATATGTCAGGCGCGTGCGTTCCACGCGGCCAATGTTGTCCACCCTGACGCCCCGTTCAAGCGGAGCGTGCGGTGGGATACGGTGGCCGGAAATTAGCTACCGGCGTCGCATCCGGTGCGCCTCCGCTTGGTCTTCCTCACGGCGCGGCACGTTTTTACACACGGTGGTCGTGGATGCGGCGGAGGCCGGTTGAAGACGACGGCAACCTTTCTCTCTCTCCCCTGCATGTAAAAGTGCAGGAGAGGCCCCTGTTTTGTTACCTTTTACACTTCGGTCCCTGAACTTGCAATTTCCTCTCCTGCACCTGTCACTTCGGTTACATTAGTTTTAATTTGCTGCGATTTTGTCCTTCAGGGTGAAATTAATTAAAGTGCAACGTGCACTTCGGTCCTGGAACTTTTTATTTCCGGATTGGGTCCAAATTGGTCATTAAATTCGGTACACAGGTTTTAATTTTTGCAATTTTATCCTTGGATTAAAATTGATCAGAAATGTTATTTTCATTTCAGCCCTTCAACTTTTGATTTATTATTTAAATCCCTGTTTAAATTTTTAATGCTTATCAAATAATTGTAACATTTTTTCTAATAATTTTATTTTCCATCAAAAAAAAAATTCTTTGATTTATTTATGCCACTTTCATTAATTAAAATAATAATAATAATAATAATAATAATATTTTTTCTTGCATACTGTTTTAGTAATGTCTTGAGAGTTTTTTCTTCTGTTAAAATTTTATAATTTTAATTGTTTTTGTAATATTTAAATGGGAATAAAAGACAAGTCAAGAATAAAAAATAGACAAATTTACCTAGGTTACCTACAATTAAAAAACGATACAATTCACTTTTGTCTCGATTACATTGTTCCTTTTAAACGACAAACAAGTCATTATTATATGTTTTAATATTTATTGCATATTATCACCTAAAAATATATAAAGAGATAAAAAAAATGACCTCGGATTTTTTGCAACAAAAAAAATAATATCAGCATTCTTAGATACATTTAATATAATAATATGAAGAATAAATCTTATAAAATATCCCTGTTTAAATTTTTAATGCTTATCAAATAATTGTTAAGTTTTTCCTAATAATTTTATTTTCCATCGATTTTTTTTCTTTGATTTATTTCTGCCACTTTCATTAATAATAATAATAATAATAATAATAATAATAATAATAATAATAATAATATAATAATATTTTTGCTTGCTTACTCTTTTGTTAATGTTTTGGAGTGTTTTTTCTTCCGTTAAAATTTTATAATTTTAATTTTTTTTGCAATAATAGCAATAGTCATTTTATATCTAATATTACTGGGAATAAAAAACAACTCAAGAACAAAAAATAGACAATTTACCTAGGTTACCTACAATTAATTTTATAATTTTAATTGTTTTTGCAATAATAGCAATAGTCATTTTATATCTAATATTACTGGGAATAAAAGACAACTCAAGAACAAAAAATAGACAAATTTACCTAGGTTACCTACAATTAAAAAACGATACAAATCACTTTTGTATCGATTAAACTGTTCCTTTTAAATAGTAGACAACTCATTATTATATATTTTAATATTTATTGCATATTATCGCCTAAAAATATATAAAGAGATAAAAAAAAATGACCTCAGATTTTTTGTAAGAAAAAAAAATCAGCATTCTTAAATACATTTAATATAATAATATGAAAAATAAATCTTATAAAATAAAAAAAAATTGGCTTCGAATTTTATTTTTATGCTCTTTTGTTCAAGTGTATTTTTGAAAAAACAAATTGGATGTTTAATGTTTAAGATCTAATATTACCCAGGAAAAAATGCAACTCAAAAAAACAAAAGGTAAACAAATTTGCCTAGATTATATACAATTAAAAAATATATAAGGCACTTTCTGTTTCGACTACACTGTTCTTTTTAGACAGCAAATAAGTAATTATAGCACGCAAAAAATATATATTCCTTTTTTGAAAAATATTGCAATGTTTTTATTTATAATGTGTCAGATCTAATATTATTGGGAAAATAAGACAACTCATATTATTATTTTTAAACAAATTTACCTAGGTTATCTACAATTAAAAACATATAAAAATCACTTTCCATTTCGATCACACTATATAATATGTGAGACTAAGTATATGTGTTTAATATTTATTTAATATTATCGCCTAAAAATATATAAAGAGAGAGAAAAAATGACCTACAATTTCTTGAAAAAAAAATTAATATCACCATTCTTCAAGATATTTAATATAATAATATGATGAATCAATCTTATAAAAAAAATTGTTTTTGAATTTAAATTTATATTTTAGACCCTTTGTTTTTTCCTTTTAAGAAACGATTACCTTTTTTTCACATGTATTTTTGATTTTTTACTGTCCAACTCAGTTGTTCTTTTTTAACCGGGTTTCTTTTGTTGTTTTTAACTAGAGTATCTGTGACAATAAATTGCTAATAAATCATTTCCCCTTCTTAGCACATTTTCTAACAAATTTTATCAAAAGTTTTTTAGCAATAGCAATACTCAATCACATTTTGGTTGAAAATAACTATTTTTAACAGATTTTATCAATTACAATATACTACTTATATATTAAAACAACAAAATACAACATTTATAGAATCAATTAATTTTCTACATAGATAAAAATACCCAGCGAAGCGGGCCAATCAACTCGTATATGCTAATCGCAATATCAACTTATCAAGTGGTCTGCTTGACAGTGTTGCTGAACTAAGTCCAGGGCAGCTGGAGAAGCTTTTCCAGTTGTTTTAATTCAATTTAATTTCCATTATTATATATTTTTATTTTTATAAGATTTATTACTCCTATTATTATACTAAAAGTATTTCACAACAATAATATAATTTTTTTTTCTTCAAAAAAGCCAGGTCATATATATATATATATATATATATAGTAAGGTGTTAATATTAAATAAATATCAAAATATATAATTAGTCTGACATATTTAAAATAAAACAAAACCTACAAATAATTATTATCATTATTTTGAATGTCTTATCTATAATAATTAGAAATTTCAATACCTAACAATATTAATAAAAAAATTGAAAAAAACAAACAAAAAAAAGGAAACCGAGACAAAGCACCTTTTCAAATAGTAATGAACAATAAAAATCAATATTTATTTTGGAAAAAAAAAATATTGTTCACGTAAGCTAACATATACTCATTGGTTATAAAAAAAAACCAAAAAAGATATATAAGTGAAGGAAAAAATAGTAAAAAAACAGTTGATTCGAAGATTAGTTGTGGTGTGTATAAATTTCTATCTCGGTTAGAAGAAAAAAAGAAATCAGATTTTGGACTGCCTGGAATTCGAACTCCGGATTCCCGTGTACTGGCACAGACATGAACCACTCGGCTAAAGCATCGTCTTCATTGGATGTAGTATACCAATTATAGATATCTCAAATTATTATATTAAACTACAAATCCAATTTTGGACGGAACGTGCTTTAACCACTCGGCCAAAGAGACCTCTTTTCGTTGACTTAATATACAAATACAAGTTATATTCTTATTTAGTTTCACTATTCCAATCCGGCTGAGTGTAGATGAATAGTGCCGAATGCTGTTCAAAAGTTCATTTTGTGTTATCTTACAGTGTAATGTAATGTGATTTTGCAAGTAACACCTGTATATTCATCCAAGTATTATCTTCGAGGATAACTTGTGTCCAAATGAAGTACTATTCTCTAGGCCCCCCGTCCATAATTCTCTCTAAATCACTTGTTTTTCAAATCCCATTGTTTCTAAGCTAAAGGGAGTAATCCAACCTCGATTTTTCTGAGGTATACTATTTTGTGTCTCTGTTCTCTTTAGCTCTGTTTCTTGCCCAAAGTTTCAGTTTTATTTTTTTATCAAGAAATCATCAGCGAAGTGTGTTTGTTTTGCAGTGAACAATATTTTTCGTGATGTTGTTGATGACGATGGTTCAGTGTTTAGTTTTTTATTTTGCGATCTTGGGTTGTGCTTTTTGTGATAAGGCTTCCTGATCCAAGGTTTGTGTTTCAATTTGATGGAGAACCCGAGTGCAACCCTCAAGTGTTCCATATCCAAGGCAACAAGTAATTGCAACGGCTCTATTTATTCACCCATCTGTAGGAATGGATTCTCAGTTGAAGAAAAGGCTGTCTCTCGGAATGCCTCTCCGTTGGAGACATTAAATTGAACAAGAATAGCCAAAATTTTAAAAAAATTGGCTTTGCTTCTCGGAATGCCTTCTGCGTTGAACTTGCCCTAATGAAAGATGTTGCACGTTTATTTGGTTAACTGTGGACCCTTCTGTGCATCGTGAGAGAAGTCTTCCCCAATCTGAAATCCCTCTTCTGGGAGCAAGATGAAAGAACCGCAATCGTTTGGCTTGACATCACTATCAATTAACATGAGTCAAAAAGCTTCATGGCCTCATTACACCATCTATGCTTAGAATACCCATCAATCATTCAAGTCCAAGACACAAAATCTCTCTCAGAAATCTCATCAAACACTTGACGTGCTAGACCCAAACAACCTTGCATACCGTAAAAATGAACCAGTTTGGCCCGTTTTGGCTCGAGAGCAGCCTCTAATCATGGTATTCCAAATATAAGCATGGAAGTGCATGATTCCATTGCTAAGAGAACTGGGTGGGTGATTATGGTGTTGGCTGGTGAGAGACCCATTTAGGTGGTATTGCAATTGTTGTTAATTCGGTTATGAATGGCCGGAATGTTCGTTCTGATTAAAAAATCGAAATAAAACGGTGTTATTTTTGTATCGGTTTTAATTACAGTATGTTTTGAAATTTTTGGTCAAATTTTGACCGGAATATTTCGGTTATGTTCTAAGTTTAAAATCTATTTTTTTATTTTTAAAAAATTATTTTTCATATCTATACATTAAAATAATTTAAAATAACTAAAATATTTTAAATAAAAAAATTTAAATTTTAATTATGTTTGTTAAATTAATATTTTATTATATATATATATATATAATAGTATCAATCTTGAGTCACTGATATATATATATATATATATATATATATATATATATATATATATATATATATATATATATATATATATATATATCAGTGAGAGAGAGAGAGAGAGAGAGTTAATAATAATAAAATGAGCAAAATTCATAAAACACGAAATTTACAGTGGAGTGAGTGTAGGAATTTTCTGTCAAACACCATTCATGATCACTAGAAACAATCAAACACACACACACACATATATATATATATATATATATATCAGTGAGAGAGAGAGAGAGTTAATAATAATAAAATGAGCAAAATTCATAAAACACGAAATTTACAGTGGAGGGAGTGTGAATTTTCTGTCAAACACCATTCGTGATCACTAGAAACAATCAAACAGAAGGAAAAGCACGCTCACACAACATAAATTTAAACAACTAACCAGCCATATATAATCACGTGATATATAATGGCCATGCATCCTCACTCCACCTTCCATGCAGATGATAATATGGCCTAGTTGGCTCTAGGCAAATCACCCCAAACCTCCCTACCAAACAAGGTGATTCTTCTCTTGGCTCCAATCCTGTACTGTGAACCCAGGCGATGGTCCTCCTCGGCAAGAAGAACAACCCTGTCACCAACTCTCAGATCATAATCAGTGACATATCGACGCCAACCTCTAGAAAGCTCAGGCTTGGCGTGACGTCGTCCATGTCTCTTCTTGCAACGAATTACCCGGAGCTCCCCGCTGCTGTCCTTGACTCTCAAGTCAACAGAAAACTCTCCTGCGAAATCTACATACTGCAAGGAACGAGATGGGAATGAGAATCGATGGAGATCAGTTGGTCTTACCTCTTTGTCAAGCACTACACCCATTTTGATAAAGAGAGGGGGGGATGGTTATGTATAAGCAAACAGCTTGATTGATATTTGCAGAGCATTAGCGAGTGAATTTATAGATCATCTAAAATCTTGAGGTTGTAAGTAAGGTTTTATAATATGATTTATATTATTCTCTACACACACCCTTAAGTGAAAGCCTTTTAGCCTTGAAACTTGTATAGACCCACATTAACTTGTGCTTGAGTTTTTTTTATCAAATAGAATGAGGGTGGTGAGATTCGAACTCGTGACCGCTGGGTCAACAAGGCTCTGATACCATGTTTAGGAACCATTTTATCTAAAAGCTTAAGCTTATAGGTGAGACCCTAGAATATGATTATATTCTCTAACACGCCCTCAAGTGAAATCCCTTTGAGTTTGAAACTTGCACAGAGTCATATTACCTTGTGCTTCATTTTTATCAAATAGAATGGGGTGGTGAGATTCGAACTTGTGACCACTAGGTCAACAAGGCTCTGATACCATGTTAAAGAACTATCTCACTTAAAAACTTAAACTTGAAAGTGAATTCTATAATATAATTTATATTTTTCTGTATAATATTATCTGCACTTAGGGGATGCTGCTCAAGATGCTACGTCTGAAATGAGGGAAGACGCGAATATTTCTACAACCCCACGTGGATCTGCTATCCCTCTATAAGACTTCTTGCCCATACAATAATGAGTATTTATAACATTTTATATATATATATATATTTGGGCTCGAAAATTTAATGGCACACCTGTAAAGGAAACGAGGTATCAAGTGCATGAACAGAGTTGCATTTGACAATATGAATTTTGTGAATTTCTTCACTTATAAAGGAGGTAGTTATTAAAGTTGCCTGTGTTTTTAGACCGTCGAATTTAAAAAAATATCAATGTATAACAAGTTAGGATCATAAATAGATCTAATTACTGAAATATTAAAATCTTGAAATGAGTTGTAATCTACCAAATCAATCATTTGATATTTTAAACCTCTTTTAAAATAAATAAATAAATAGCATGCAAGTCACTCGATACATAACAATTAGCAAGAATAGGCATACCAAAATCTATTAACATGTATAGCTTAAAATCATTTGTTATACTAAAATAGTAATTTATGCTTTCAAGTATTTAAAAGTACAAAAAAATACATATAAATTATAGACTATCTTGAATGATTCAAATCAAATCTTCTGAGCGCACTTGGAATATTTATTTATGACTATAACCATGCTGTGCATTCAAAAAACACAACCCTGGATATAACATAGCCACATGTTTTGTTGTTTAACCATAGATACTAATTACGAATTACGTTAATTCGATGTCTTCAGCACGGATATTCTGGTTAATGGGTTCGATATGGAAAACGCATTGCGGAGAAGAAGCTTCGAATGGCACTACTCGAGCTACATGATAAATCGAACCACGAGCTGAACGATGTCGTTTGCATGGCAGCCGGGCAACGCCCATGATGCTTCTCCAAGGCAATATGGTTTCTTTTGGACAGACAAGGACATGTTTTTTTCTTCTGATCATCCATATTATCTGTTTTTTTTTTTTTTAATTTTGTTCAAACAACCTTGTCAAGCAGACTTATATGCTACTTGAAAATTCCTCTTCCTCTTCCCCGTCACTTTGTTTTTTGTGGAAGCTCCAATATTTCTCATCGGCGTTGGACTCTGCTCTATTCACAGTAGCATACCTCAAGAACCTGCCAGAGGTTTGTTATAATCAACTTTTGAAACACCATACTTAGAATCTATCAGCGTTGATGATTGTGTTAGCTAGCTCTTTATCAGGACAAAACTTTATCAATTTTGAAAATGGGTATATGAAAATGACCCCCGAGAATTTAGCTTTATATGTATAATTAATGAGAGAGTGGTAAGAATACCATTGGGCAAAGCAATGTAGAGGGCATCCCAAGTTAGTGCTCACTACATCACCACTTCTCTTCCTTTACATTTGGTTCGGATACTGCCTCTTCTAAAATGTTTTTTAATATTAAAATGATCTAAACAATACAAAAATAAAATAAAAAATAACAGTTGAAATACGTGATGAAATTGAGAAGAAAAATAACTTCAACGAAAGAAAGAAAAATCAATAAAATAAGGACCAAATTGAAAGAAAAAAAAACAATGGACCATAAACTTGGACCTAGTGACGAAATTGAAAACCAACAAAATCAAAAGCAAACAGATGATGAAAGAATAAGGACTTAAACTAAAATATAAAAAATAAAGATAGATAAGCTGTATATTTTGCGGGGTGGTGAAAGAAAAAAAGGCTCGTTGGCAGTATAACACCCCCACCTACTCCAACACACCACAACAAGATGAAGATAAATCTATGACACCATCAAATTTCTGAATTTTAATATTAACAATCAACTAATAATATCAGATTGCTCGTGATGATTATAGATTTAAGAGAAACAAACCACATGGAAAGACTGAGATGTATTTTACTTTTATTCCAATGGTAAAGATATTTATTTATTGTATTTTAAAAAATGAAAAGGCTTAATAGCCCTTGATCAACAATTAAAAAAATGATATAAAGGGTATTTAAATCATTTAACTTTTTATTTAAATAATTAATGACTGATAAATCATGTAAAAAGATTGAACTATGTGATAAACTGAATAAGAGTCTAAAGTTATTGTATTATAGAAATGAATAGGAGTCTAATTAAAGTGTGTGCACGATGAATGGTAAAAGGGTCTACGTGATCACAGCGGTTCGATAGCTCCTTTTCTTCTTCTTAATTCTTTTCCCATGTGAATGCTTCTTAGCCATAACATAGGATTGTTCTTCACTACCTTTCATTATTCTATCCTTGCATGTGGTGCTATTTTTTTCCATTACCGATGGTGTCGTGTGGTAGCCAGCTGTGGGTTTTCCATTTAGTTTTTTGTTTGGTTCCTGAGAAAATTGCTAAGAGAAGTGGGCGAGTGATTATGGTGTTGGCTGGTGAGATTTCCATTTGGGTGGTATTGCTGTCGTCGTCAATGAAAATTGCTTTGGATATTGAAAAGTGAGAGAAGAGATTCAAATTAAAGTTGCGGTGGCGCTTCTTGAAGAACACAGTAATTGGCTGATTTTGATTCTAATATTTATTTATTTATTATTTAGTATTAGTAATAATAATAACTATTTTATCTATTTGATATATTGTTGATAATATTAAATGAGCAAAATTCATAAAACACTAGATAATATATATATAACTATTTTATCTATTTGATATATTGTTGATAATATTAAATGAGCAAAATTCATAAAACACTAGATAATATATATATATATATATAAAAAAAAAAATCTCTTTATTTTGGCTAAGCATTGCATTACATAATCTTGATGCTGATTCATGAAAACTCCACAAGCAAATAAAATTAAAAGAGAGATCGAAAAAAGTAAATCAAAGTTTAATATATAATTGTTTCAGAACTCTCCAAAGCCGTGCAGCATACACGACTTCCAGTTAATCATGCAATATATATATAGTAGCTAACTATCAGCGCGTTGCCGCGGGTATTTTTTTATATATAATTTAACATAATTAAATCAACAATGATAAATTTATATGATATAAATAAATAAAAGTTATAGATTAGGAGATAAAATGCATAAAATTTTGAGTTAAGTTTATTACGCAATCATATATTACATCATTTAGAATATAGGTATTGAGTCATAAACGATACAAAAGAGCGCGCACTAACATTAGAAAAACACGGCAAAATATTTTAATAAGAATTTTTTTTATTAAAATCATTATTGTGCAGATAATAAAATTTTAAATATCAATTAATAGAAAGAGCAAATAAAAATAACAAAACAAAGGGAAAAGGAAGCAATATTAATTTAAAATATTATAACAATAGCAACATTGAAGTCTTAACATCAGGAATTATTATTGCTTATAGAATAAAAACAACAAAAATTATTAAATTATACCAAGAGAAAAAATAAAAAGCATGAACAAAACAGCAAGCAAGAAAAACCAATTAAAAAATTATTATTATTATTATTATTGTTATTATTATGAAGAATAAATAATCACTATTATTATAATAATAGAATACATAATCACTATTATTATAATATTAATAATAATCACTATTATTATAATTATTATTATGTTAATAATGAAAGACACAAAAATAAATGAAAGATAACAAATATCCTAGAAACTTTAACAAAAGATAAAAAAAACAAATTATCATTGCTATTACTGGGAAAAAAACATTATAAAATTATCGGGAGAGAAAAATATAACAAAAGAGTAAGAATGAAAAATGATTATTATTATTATTATTATTATTATTATTATTATTATTATTATTATTATTATTATTATACACTTATATATACATGGACAAAAGTAAGGATTAAAAAAATAAAAGTGTAAGGGCTGAAATGAAAATCAAATATAAATGGATTAAATTACAAAATTAAAAGTCAAGGGGCTGAAATTGAAATTACATTTATTGTAAATTGAAATTAAAGGAAAAAAATGAAAAAACCGAAACTTTTGTACCGAATTTATTGAGTAATTTACAGCCAATCCGGAAATCAAAAGTCAGAGGACCAAAGTGAATCTTTCAAAATCAATTAATTAAAATCGGAGGACCCAATTGAACAAAATCAAAAATTCTATAATAGAAATGAGGACCAAAAAACAAATTAAAAGTAAAGGAACCAAAGTGAAAAGTAAACAAAAACGGGGGACTCTCCTGCATATTGACGCGCAGGAGAGAGAGAAACGTGACCGGCGGCTTTAACCAGACTCCGCCGTGTCCACGACCAGTTTTAGGTGACACGCGCCACTGTGGGAGGAAGACAACACGGCGGCACATCAGTATAGACTCCGGTAGACAATTTTCGGCCACCGTATGATGCCGCACATGCCACCTAAACAGGGCGTGAGGAGAAAAAACGTGTGGTGCGTGCGCCTCACGCCCTGACAAACAAAGAATAAAAAATCAAAAAAACAGGGTCAATTATCGTCCTGTCCCTGCACCCAAAGCAGTGTTTTTGTCTTATTAGGGGCTAAAACCGTATTTAGTTATTTCAGAAAATAAAAAAAAAAATCAAAAGTTGCGTCGGACCGGACCGGTCCGACTAGGTGCAATTACGCAGATGCCCCTCGCCCAAAACCCTTATTTTGTTTTATTACCAGGGACGAAAGCATCCATGCACTGTTCACAACTGAATATTTAAAAAAAAAAACAGGAAAAGGAAAAACCCAAAATAGCCCCGCTTGACAGCACCACCCACTTTGCCACGCGTTCGAGGGTCATTTTGGTCCCTACACTGCCACAATTCATTATTCATAGTGAATTGTGAGAGGATGTACAGTGTAACAAGACACATCTTTTATTTGTTTTGTAATATATATATATATATAAAGAAAAACAGGATCGGGTTTTGGATGGCTTTCACATGACATTACTGTCGCCAATCTTTTATGGGACCCAATTATACGCTGCAATACCTTTTCATGAGGGCCGTCAATGGTCGCCACTGCACTTCATCGAATCCACAGCCTTCTCCCTTTGATTTCTCTCGTACATGTAAGTAAATAGATAGTCCACCAATGATATTGATGCATAGTTTTAAGACTTTATTTAAAGTAGATAGAGACAAGACTTGAATTGATTTTAGTTTTTAATAATTGAAATGATCCTATTTTAATAGTTTTTAAATCAATAAATTGATGGCTGGGCTTTAATTTGTCATGGGTCATGTGACCATAACAATACGAGTCACAGTGAGAATTATTCAATCGACCGTGTAAGTTCAATTATTCTGCTTCAATCGAGTGTGTAATGTTCAATCACAGTGAGAATCAATCATGCCTTTCTTAATGAAAGTATGGACCAAAATAAAAGAAGATCCACCCACTGCTTGGGGTTTGTCGGCTTGTGTTAAGCAAGATTAGGTTTGGCAATTAGCATTATGGCTTGTTCTTTTCTTTTGTTCGCTTTGTGACTGTATTTTTTGTTTTTTCTCGGGAGCATGTTCCCGTTCATGTTCATTTTTGATTTTAGGGTCCGTTTATCTCTCTTTTTGGTTTGCTACTTTTGTGAATTTTCACTTTTGATCTATACTTGTCACTTTTGATCTTTATATATTCTTACATGCGATAAAAAAAAGAGAGAAGAAGATCTACCCATTGATGTAACTAATATAAAAGGGGAATAATGAGATGTTTTTACAGTCTCTTCTCTCACATTTAGCTGTGTATTGTAATAATAAGGTTTTTGAAAAACTTCAATTTGATCCTTAAACTTTTTCTTTGTACAAATAACCTCTTATATGCTCAAATTGAAGCATAAACAAAACCCACAGTCCAAACAACACAATGAACTGATTTTCCTTGCAAGATTGCATCCTTGACTTTTCAGCCTGTCCATGTTAGCTTGCAGGGCAACCTACTTTTAGCTTTATATTTTTTCGTTCTAAAAAGATTTTAATGATTTTACTTCATCTCTTAATACCAGTTTATTAGTGTAATTAATATTTTTTTCAATAATAATATTCTAATTTAATATTAAAGCGTGAAGTATATTTATCATATTCAATCATGTTTGCTCTAGGTATAATATTTATTGATCATTTTGAACAAGATTTCACTCTATCTCTACGTACTACCATATATTTTTTAGTCAATGCTATTTAAAAATACAAGAAATATTTTTTTTTAATTTATTTAGGATGATGAATACTCTTTTGATATTCAAATATCTTATATATAGTTCATGTTATATCCTATATCTATTTTTTTTATTATCTCAATTAAGATAATATATAATAAAATTAAAATATATCACTTATTTCAACTGTTATTTTTTAGTTCATTTTAATGAGAAAAACTATTTTAAAAAAAATAAGCCACTTTGTCCTGATTCTTAACATGGGCAAACATTATTGTCCGATGTTAAATAAATCAAGAATTGTTTCATAGCATGTTGGAGGCTGCTGCATTTTGTTCCGATGGAGAATACATCAAACCTACGTCAGAATGAGATACAAAAAAGAGTGTCCCTTGTTTTGCTGACCGACACAGAGGGGTCCCAAAGAGATTGGCGCCACAATTTATCTTTTCATTGCTCCTATATCCTAGTACAGGGACCTAGAGGTTGTAGATTCTAGTGGAGTTGGTCACGTGGAAGCCATTCTACTTTGTATGATATATATATATATATATAAAGCATGATTAATTGGTAGTCCTGTATGCTGCACAGCTAAAAGGGGTGGAGTTTTTTCATCTTTCTTTTAATTTTATTTGCTTATGGAGTCCCTCTATGCCAAGACACCTGAAAAATAGAGATTATGATTAAGATTATGCAATGCAATGCAATGCTTAACCAAAAAGAAAGAAAATTGTTAGTAAAAAGTATATATAATTGCATATTAGTAAAAAGGTGAAATCCCATGAATTCCAAGAGGAATTTTTCACCAAACCCTAAACTGAAAATAAAAAGATTAGCTATATATATATATATATATTATCTAGTGTTTTATGAATTTTGCTCATTTTACTATTATAAACTATATATACACACACATATATTAATTCAAAATGCACGTCAAGTGTTTGATGTGATTTCTGAAAGATTCCAAGCATAAATGGTGCGATCAGGCAGGCCATGAAGCTTTTTGACTCCATGCTAATGTATAATGATGTCAACCCACTATAAGATTATTTTTTAAAACACAAAAATAAACTTTTAATGATTCAAATATTTAAAACTACAAAAAACACTAATTAATGCTTTCAAGTATTTAAAACTACAAGAAAATACATATAAATTATTGATTATCTTGAATGATTCAAATCAAAGACGCGTTGCGTAAAGACTTGGAAGTTTTTTTCTTATCGTGAACACCAGCTCCCGATAAAGTTTGTTCTTTCTTCCAAATCCACGTAAAGGACCGGTAGTAATTAGCTGTCTGTGTAACGCTTTGAAAATATTTTTTTGGGATTATTGATTGAAAGGGTCTTATCCAAGTCCATAACAATGCAACTTTATAGTAAAAAAAAAATACATTAAAACCATATGTATTACACGTCTAAGATTATAAATTGATCTAATAATTGAAATATTAAATTCTAGAAATAAACTCTTAAGTCTTCCAAAGCCAGTCACTTGATATTGAAACCTCTTCTAGACCATTTAAAAACAAACAAACAAAAAAATAAATAGAGGGCGAGGGACACTCATTAATTTTGAACACAAGTGTGCTTTGTAGAGTAACTTACAAAGAAAATGAACATTACAAAAAAGAAGGCCCTGCAGGATCGTGCCCTTGAGCTGCTTGATAAATCGAACTAGAATTGAACCATACGGCCCTTAGTATAACAGTGACTACGTATCCTGCGCACGGCTACGTATCCTGCGCACAGCTACGTATCCTGCATGTACAACTGCGCTCTATGTAATTTTATTATATATATATATGATAATGACCGATTTTATGTTTATTCTCTCCCCTCTCTCTTATTTTGCAAGGTGATGCTGAAAATGGTAAAAACACACTCTATTTGTAACGCATTTAAAATTGTTTTTGAAAAGAAATTATTTTTTATTTTAAATTAATAATTGTTGTTGTTTTTATATATTTTCATGTGCTGATATAAAAAATAATTTTAATGTATTTATAGATAAAAAAATACTTTAAAAAACAACTTTAAATAAACTATAAACAGTCACGACAAATCAATCGAGTGGGAGTACAAAAGGAATCCCATTTCTGTCTGTCCATCTTTATCCCATTTCTTCTTTTCCCATGTGAATTCTTCTTATCCAGAGACGCTCCCATTTCTTCTCTCCCCTACAAAAAAAATAAAAAAAAAATCAAGCAAGAGTGGACACGGCCTTTTCCCTTTGAATTCTCTTGTACATGTAAATGTAAATAAATAGATAATCACTCAATATGGTTTGTGCGTGCATGAATTTCTAGGAAGCTCCGTCGAGATAGTGGAGAGTTTCTTTGTCCTCGTCATGCAAGAAATCTAGTCGTGGCGGGTCTCGAATGCAAGGTTGTAAAATCCGTTCCGGGTACCGTTCTGGTTTTTTGTTTGAAACGGAACGTTCCGGTTTCGGTGTATTCCGGCGTTCCGTTCCGGTTTTGTACTGTTCATATAAATTAATTATATATATATATATGAAAAAAAAAAATTTAACAAATATAATTAAAATTCAAGATAAATTAACTTTAAATTATACAATACAAACATAAAATCAAACAAACATAATCTCAAATTTAGAAACATCTCTAAAATTCCAACAATAAAATTATTTTTAAAAAAAATAAAAAATAAAGAATGAATTTAATTATAATTAAAAGATCCAAAATATTTGAAATTTAAGCTACTTATTGTATGTTTTTCAAGTAATTCTATGTTTTTTTATGGTTGTTGTATTTGAAATTAATTAATGTTACTTATTGTTTTTTAATGTTAGAAAAACTTAAAAAAAAATGAACACATTAAGAAATAATCAATAAGTTCAAACATAATTAATTAAAATACATTTCATTACAAATAATTCAATCAAATCAATTACAAATTAATACCCCTATTTTTATGCTAACTATTATTATAGTAATTAATAATTAATTAATATAATAATTAATTATTATTATATAATAATTAGTATAAAAACCAATAATTACTATAAAAACTACCCCACCCGTTTGTCCCCTTCAATAAACAAAACCCTACCCATCCCTTTTTCTTCTCTAGCCGCCGCCAACAAAACCACCCCAAAAGAAAACATATCTGTGCTAGAGAGGAACTATTCCTTGATGAGCCTCAGGGGCCACGTATCCATGGCTCCAAGATGCAGGGTTGGTTGAATTGAAGTCTGGTTCCTTGGTATCATCTTCAACGCACCCTGCCATGCCAAAATTTCCTATCTTCGCGTTAAATTCTTCATCGAGGAAGATGTTCCGGCTCTTGATGTTTCTATGAACAAAGCTAGGGTGCATGATATGTTAACTTTTATGATTTTAATTTTTTATTTTTACTAATATATAATTTATGGGTTGAGTTATTTATTTATTTATTTATTTTGAACCGGAACGGAACGCCTGCATGCGAACCAGGCGTTACGTTGAATCCGGCTGAATTGCCGGATTTGACCGGATTTTGACCGGGATTTTGACCGGGACAAAAACGTCGCCGTTTTGTCCCGGATTTTGCATTGGAACGGGCCGTTCCGGCCGGAACGGAACGGGATCGATAACCTTGCTCGAATGGACTTTTTATTATTATTGTTATTATTAAAATCTAATTATTATTTTAAATTACTTTTTCTAGTGTTTTTGAGTATTTTAACGGGATGAGTATTTTAAAGTTTAGGCAAGGTTATTATTATTATTGTTATTGTTGTTATTATTATTATTATTACTACTACTAAATTAAAAAATAATATTAGAATCAAAACCAGTCTTCAAACTTATGAAGGTCACATTTCAGGCAAAGAAAAAAAGTTCTGTTCATATGAACCAATTATTGTCTTCTTCAAGAAGCGCCACCGCCAGTTTAATTTTAATCTCTTCTCTCACTTTTCAATCTCCAAAGCAATTCTCATCGACGACGACAGCAAAACCAACTAAATGGAACTCACCAACCAACACCATAATCACTCACCCACTTCTCTTAGCAATGGAATCATGCACTTCCATGCTTCAATTGAAGCAAATTCAGGCACACATGACAAAAAACGCTCTCATTACCCACACCTTCCCAGCTAGTCGTGTCTTAGCCTTTTGCGCTCTCTCCGACTCTGGAGATATTAACCATGCCCATCTTCTATTTTCCCAGTTACAGAACCCCAATACTTATATTTGGAATACCATGATTAGAGGCTGCTCTCGAGCCAAAACGGGCCAAACTGGCTTCTTGTTTTTCTGCCAAATGGTTCAGAAAGGTGTTGAAATGGACTGTAGGAGTTTTGTTTTCGCGTTCAAGGCCTGCGAACAGTTTCCGAGACTCTTAGAAGGAAAATCAGTTCATTGTGCTGTTTGGAAGATGGGTTTTGTTTGTGCTTTGCTGGTTCAAAATGGTTTGGTTCATTTTTACGGTATGCGAGGTTGTTTGGGTCTAGCACGTCAAGTGTTTGATGAGATTTCTGAGAGAGATGTTGTGTCTTGGACTTCTATGATTGATGGGTATTCTAAGCATGGATGGTGTGATGAGGCCGTAAAGCTTTTTGACTCCATGTTAATGTATAGTGATGTCAAGCCAAACGAGGTCACTATGATTGCAGTTCTTTCATCATGCTCCCAGAAGAGGGATTTGAGATTGGGGAAGACTTTGCACGAGTACGTAAAAACAAGGAATGTGACTCGTAGCTTAAATCTGATGAATGCAATATTGGATATGTATGTGAAATGTGGTTGCTTGGATTCTGCTAGAGAGATTTTTGATACCATGGGAGTTAGAGATGTGTTCTCATGGACAAGTATGGTTAACGGGTATGCTAAAAACGGTGAGCTAGAGTTGGCGAGAGCATTGTTTAATGAGATGCCTGAGAGAAATGTTGTTTCTTGGAATGCCATGATTGCTGGATACTCTCAAAACAACCAACCAAAGGAAGCTTTAGAATTGTTTCATAGCATGTTGGAGGCTGCTGCATTTGTTCCAATGGAGAATACATTAGTTTGTGTGCTCTCTGCTTGCGGTCAATTGGGCTGCCTTGATTATGGTCAGTGGATCTATCAAAACTACGTCAGAATGAGATACAACGAAATTAGTGTGATCTTAGCAAATGCGCTCATAGACATGTATGCTAAATGTGGAGTCATACATGAGGCTGCACAAGTTTTTAATGAAATGCCAGAGAGAAACTTGGTTTCTTGGAATTCCATGATCACTGCTTATGCTTCTCATGGGCACGCCGAGCAAGCTCTGGATGTTTTTGAGCAAATGATAAGTGGAGGGTTTTTGCCAGATGACATTACATTGGTGGGTGTCTTGTCGGCTTGCAACCATGGCGGCTTAGTTGCCCAAGGTCGGGAATATTTTCAAAACATGAAACGAAAGTATGGTGTGGAGCCCAAGAAAGAACACTATGCCTGTATGATCGATTTGCTCGGTCGAGTTGGACTCCTGGAAGATGCATGCGAGTTAATAACCAAGATGCCAAAGGAGCCGAGTGCAGCTGCTTGGGGTGCCCTGGTCCATGCTTGTAGAATGCATGGGAATGTCGAAGTAGCCAAGATTGCTGCTCCAAGACTCTTGGAGTTGGACCCTGAAGACAGCGGTGTCTATGTTCTACTAGCAAATATTTGTGCCAGCGGGAGAAGATGGGGTGAAGTCAAAGTGGCAAGAAGAATGATGAGGGAGAGGAGGGTTAAGAAGATCCCTGGCCGTAGCATGATAGAACTTGCGGGTGAGTTTCACGAATTTTTAGCCGGTGATGAATCCCACCCGCAATCCGAAGGCATTTATAATGCATTAGATCAGTTATATGCAATGTCTAAACCAGAGGACTGTTAAAATTTATTTTTTTAATCCAAGTAATTTGGTACAAAGGTCGATAATTTATAGCTTAGTTTATTCGATTAATTGTGGCTCTGATGCATCCTCAAGCCCTAAACGAGCAAAAGCATTAACGTTATCTTAAATAATATTTACAGCATCTTGTTCCATTACAACTGCAATTAATAACAAGGCTTACTACTTACACAGAGTTCCCTGTACAGGCGTGCGTGTGTATTTATTCTCACCTCTCTTCCACAGCACAAATACATCACATGTTATAGGTCAGAGTTATATACCATGGCCTGTGAACGCCGGTTGATACAGCGGCTGCTACCACTAATACTTCAGCAGCCGCCACCACTCTTTCAGTCAGCATGACAGCTCCAATTGGCCGGAGTGACATTTCTGATAGCTTTCTTCCACAGGGACCGCTGCCCCCAAGCACAATTCCTCTTAGGGCCAAATAAACAGCACGGGAAACTTTTTCAAAAACAGGATCCCCGGCCTGCAAGCTCTTTGCTAACATCCTAGCCATGACTAACTTTCTTGGATTATCCTTCTCGTCATCATCTTGCGAGAACCCACCGACTATTTGGACTATTTCTTCAATACCCACATCATCAACACGATCTAGGACTCGTGACAGTTTATTGCAGCGCTCTGATAGAATGCTCTCCATCTCTGCAATGCTGTTTACTGCTCGCTCCATCAGGAGGGATTGCCGGTAAACAAGAATGCTGCAAATTATTGAAGTTCAGAACAATTAGTAACCAGCTTACATAAAATAAAGATGCAAGAGAAAGCTCTACACAAAATGCAGCCCCAAAATAATGGAAATAGAAAATAATGAGAAAATTGCATTGTGGTGTTAGAAAATTTAGTAGCATTTCAAAGGAACGTCTGTGGATCACTTACCTGGTAGAAATTACTATCATTTTCTGAATTTCAGCCTGCACGGCCCTCAACCGCGACAGGTTTAGCATAAAAGTTTCAGGCAAAGTTTCTTTTGTCAGACCAGAAACCCCACTCACAATCTTCAACAATCCAAGCCTCACCAACAAATCAATTCTTTCACCAGTGCATTCTGGTTCTGGTTGTTGGTTATCTGGTTGAAACAGGAAAAAAAAAATAAGGGTGTTGGAAGACAAGTAATTACCATATAAGATAACAGCGCTTTTGATTTTCAACCAAACTACTAAACAAGCTCATGTCATGACAATAACTTTCTTGTCAACTTTGCAAAGAACTAGATAGTGTATAAATTTTACAATTTTTACCAAGTAGCTCGCGTACCTGTCTCTGAAGCTACAGAAGTAGAACCCATTGCACTGCCATTTGTTTTGACCAGAAAGCTTCCACCGGTTCTAAGGGTGGTGAAAGGTACAGAAACCTGTGATGAACTGTCATGGCTCTTCAGAGAAAAGAGAGAATTTTGGTGCTCTTCCCATTCTTGATCTTCACTATTCTTAACAGATGAAAGCCACTGCATTGTCAGTGGTAGAGAGATACAAGCATCCAAATCAGACCCATAATGGTTGGCAAAGGCTTTTCTAAGGTAATCCAAACCAGCAGGACCTGTTAACAAAGGCTCCATCATCCTTATTCGTACTTTACTAATCTCTTGCTTGAGAGCCTGTCAAATATGTAGATCATTCAGATAACTGTCACTCTCAAAAGCATATTAGGTTCAGAAAGTACATATATAATGTAGCAATAATTTGCATTCCATGAACTGGGATACAAAAGCTTATTAATCAACTCAGTGTAAGGTTTCCACAGTTTCTGCAAGGAAGTTCTAACGATATTACATCAAATACCGAGATTGGCTGTGGAGAGGTGCTTGTATTCTGTTATATGGACATTACAGCAGATTTAATCCACAAAAATACATGC
>CM063588.1:14333398-14368429 GCA_032356905.1 Salix exigua | reverse complement strand
TTTCATCCTCGATTTCTAAACATTTTTTTTATTTTGAAAGATATAACTTTTTTCCTTTTTATATCAGCAATTTATATTCTATGACTATCTTTTCCGGTCATGGTTATTCAATAACATACGATAATTAACCACTATAAAACTTGAAAATAGATGAAAACCAATAAATATCCTAAGCTAACTAGGAAAAACAAAACCATTAAGTATATTATTTCATTTTCTAAATTAAATGGAGAAAGATTAAAATAACGAAGGAAAAATATATTTCTTAAAAGCCTCCTACATCATGGATATATATCTGTGATAGATAGCAATTGATGGGGCAATAATGTTGCTAACCATCACATCTGAGCCGTTAATCAAGACCGTATCTTTTTCTGTGGACAGGTGGTCCTATCACTCCCTACATACAGAGTCAGAAACTTCACTAAACGCCCCACTATGGACTCTTCCCGCGTTATTCCTGCAGGCCACCATTAACCGTTTCAGGTTCGGCTCGGCTACGATCGACCCGGCTACGATCGACCCGGCTAAGACGCTCTACTTGGCACTTGCAGTTTTGTTGTGGGGTGGTCCCCGTGCTAAGCAAGGAGGGCGGCTCCCTCTATCTGTGCTTCTATTATTGTTACTCGCCAAGCACGTGAACTCAACGCTCTACTCACACGTGGCGATAAAACATTGGGTGGTCTCTTGTTGAGATAGCCGTCTCCCACATGGGGGGGAAATCAAAATCAGTTGGGTCAGCAATTAGCATTAGCAAAAGCTGTGAAATGGGACCATCCCATTGATTTCTTATTTTTGAACATTATCTTCTACCAATATTATACCATTTAATTTTTTTTAATAATTTCTTTTAGTGTTTTAAAATTATTTTTATATATTGATGTCTGAATAATTTTTAAAAAATTAATAAAAAAATATTATTTTGATACACTGAACAAAAAATAATTTAAAAAACAATTTTAACTAAAATTGTAATCAATTTCTACATAATACAAGCTTTTTTTTTTGTCTTGTTTTCCCTGCTAATTCTTTTTAATTAATATTCTTGATTTTTGTGATGTAGCAGCAATCAATTATTAGATAAGAACATGTACATGTATTAACTAAGGGCATTAAAAAAACAATCACTTTGAGAAAACCAAGTATACCAAAAAATATTAATTAAAAACACAGAACTGAAAAAAATCAATTAAATTAATTTTGAAAAACATTAAATAGACACGCCATCAAACCAGACTGAATCTTACAAAAATAGCCTAATATCTCGGAGAAACAAAGATATAAATCATATCTCTTTTCTATTATCTAGTAGGTGAATCAATAATAAGAGCTTGAGATTAATAAAATTATTTCTCTGTAGTCTCAGGTTCGAGTTTTGTGATTACTAATTGTTGAAATTCACGGATTAAGGCAACTATGCAATAATTATAGCAATTCTAAAATCAATTACTTTAAAGTAAAGAGATAAGAGAGAGAAATTGCTAACTCGGTTTTTAACGTGGTTCGACAATCCTACATCCACGACTCAAGTACCAACCCGTACTTGAGTATTGTATTCTCTTACTAGTCCAAGTAACAAGATTACAATTTCCGCTTGATGAATCCACACCAAGACTTTTACACCACTTGAAGATATGCCCTCTTCAAGATTTCCTTTTTCCCACTTGAAGATGTACCTCTTCAAGATTTTTCCTTAGTGATGTTCCTCACCAATACCAAGAGTTTTACACTCAACTCTCAAGAGTTTCACAATGGTTGTTTTTGTAAAACAACAATACACTCTTAATAGTGTAGATATTACAAATGAAGATCTATGATCTCTTTATCTCACTTAATAGCACTTAGAATATTTGAAGGTGTTTAAGTGTAGTGAGAATGAGAAATACTCTTTGTGTTAGGATATGAAGATTTAAACACAAATATGAGTATTAATGAGGATTGATGATATGAAGGTGTTTAAGCACTACTTATTGCCTCACTATAAGATATGAAAGTTGTGTCAATTTCGTTTTGCAATTAAGAGGCCTATTTATAAGTTTCAAAGAGAAACTAGCCGTTTGAAACTAGCCGTTTATAGTCGTTTGAGTGCAACTGTCATATCAAGCGGTCGACCGGTTCACAACGGATAACCCAAGCGGTCGACCGGTTCAGCTCAAAAGGCAATTTGTCTTCCAAGCGGTCGACCGGTTCACTTGGTAAACCAAGCGGTCGACCGGTTCATGCAGAAAGGCAATTTTGACAAATTATCTTTTCTGAATTTCTTGAACCGATTGATTATGACTTAAACCTTTAATCATCAAATCCTTTGCATGCAATGTGAAGTGTGTGAGTTCATTTTAATTTGTGCTATCAAGATAGAAATAGAGATTTACATAAAGCACTAAAATGAACACTTATTCTAAGTCTTCACTTGCTTGCATCTTGGACTTCCTGGAGTGATTTCTTTGTGTACTCCATTATGCTTGTTGATGTATTCTTTGTATAATACCTGTTTATAGCTTAATCTCATCCAAACATATTATTAGTCCATTTTCTTTTTATTGTTATCATCAAAATATATAAAGCATACAAAGTATGACATTATATGTCAACAATCTCCCCCTTTTTGATGATGACAATAAACAAAAAAACTTAGATAAAAAATTGAGTCTTCCCCTATATTTTGTAATGCAATATATAAGAGACATTGAACATTTTTAGTAATTTAAAGTATATAAAAATATCATATGCAATTTCAAGAAAAAATCATTTTTCTCCCCCTAAATATATGCATATAAATTTTTCATATTCTCATATTTTTCTCCCCCATTATTGATGCATTTGATATTTTCATATACTCTCCCCCTTTGGCATCAACAAAAAGAAAATTTACATTTTAGATAAATAAAAACATAATATTTAATAACAACATATATCCAAAATGAAATTATGTCCACCAAAGAATTTACTTACCAACTCTTGTTGATTCCTTGAGCTTGGTTGGTTCTTCTTGGTTAGGGGTGGTTCCTTTTGGAACCCAAATCATTTTAACATTCTTATTTTTCTTCATAGGACATGCATAAATCAAATGTCCTAATTTTCTACAATAATTACATGTATGATTTGGATCATAAGAATGTTTAGCTTTAACAAAGTAATTCTTTAAGTATTTTTGGTTTATCTTAGGTTTATAACCTAATCCTCCTTTGTTAAACACACTTCTCTGGCTCGAAAGCATTTTCTCAAAAATTTCTGAGCCTTGTGTGAATTTTGAGATAATTACATTTAACTCATCAACTTTTTCTTTTAAGAATTTATTATCTTCTTCAAGTTGATTAGTTTTACTACTCTTGTCATTTAAATCATATACTTTCTTTTCTAATAATTCTTTTTCTTCAATTAAGCATATATGATTTCTTTTTAGAGTACTATATTTAGAACCTAATTTCTTATATTCTACATACAAATTCTCAAGTTGTTCATGTAATTCAATATAAGAAGGGTCAGATTCATCATCCGAAGATTGTACCTCATTTTCGCTTTCGATTGCCATGAAGCACATGTTAGCCACATGTTCTTCTTCATCACTAGAGCTTGAGTTCGAGTCATCGCTCCATGTTGCTTTCAAAGCTTTCTTTTGAAAGCGATTTTTCTTCTTCTTTTGAAGAAGGGAACAATCGGTTTTGATATGTCCCAACTTGTTGCATTTGTAGCACCTTGGAGTTTCTTTACTTGATTCTCTCTCTTTTTTGTAATTCGAGAACTTTCTCTTGTCATTTTTCTTTCTAAGAAAGTTTCGAAATTGTCTTGTGATAGATGCTACATCTTCTTCAAGATCGTCTTGACTATCTTCATCATCATCATTATCTTCGCTTTCAATTTGATGAATAGTTTTAAATGCTAAAGTTTTCTTTGGTCTTTCTTCTTGATCTTGATTATCCATAGATATCTCGTGAGTCATTAGAGAATCGATGAGCTCCTCTAATGGTAATTTTGTGAGATCTTTAGCTTCTCGTATAGCTGTTACTTTAGCTTCCCAAGCTTTTGGTAGAGATCTGAGAATCTTACTTACGATATCTGCATTTGAGTAAGTTCTACCAAGAGCATGTAAACTATTTGTTATGCTAGTCATACGAGTAAACATGCTTGTTATGGATTCATATTGCAACATTTTAAACAACTCATATTGATGAACTAACATATCAATTTTTGATTCTTTTACTTGATTAGTTCCTTCATGAGTTACTTCTAAAGCATGCCATATATCCCTAGCATTTTTACAAGAAGATATTCTATTAAATACACTTCTATTTAATGCACAATATAAAGTGTTCATTGTTCTAGCATCTATAGAAAGTAATATTTTATCTAGGTCATTATATTCTATTATGTTTTTTGGAATCTCAATACCATTTACTGTTTTAAGTGGTCTATGAGGTCCATTTTCAATAGAAAGCCATAAATCAAAATCTATAGATTGAAGATATATAGTCATTCTAGCTTTCCAATAGGCATAGTCATCACCATCAAAAAATAGTGGTCTAGATGTTGAAGCACCTTCATTTCAGAGATTATTGCATGTAGTTGTCATTCTACTCAAAGTCTAAGCAAACTTAATAAATGAGAACTAAGCTCTGATACCAATTGTTGAAATTCACGGATTAAGGCAACTATGCAATAATTATAGCAATTCTAAAATCAATTACTTTAAAGTAAAGAGATAAGAGAGAGAAATTGCTAACTCGGTTTTTAACGTGGTTCGACAATCCTACATCCACGACTCAAGTACCAACCCGTACTTGAGTATTGTATTCTCTTACTAGTCCAAGTAACAAGATTACAATTTCCGCTTGATGAATCCACACCAAGACTTTTACACCACTTGAAGATATGCCCTCTTCAAGATTTCCTTTTTCCCACTTGAAGATGTACCCTCTTCAAGATTTTTCCTTGGTGATATTCCCTCACCAATACCAAGAGTTTTATACTCAACTCTCAAGAGTTTCACAATGGTTGTTTTTGTAAAACAACAATACACTCTTAATAGTGTAGATATTACAAATGAAGATCTATGATCTCTTTATCTCACTTAATAGCACTTAGAAAATTTAAAGGTGTTTAAGTGTAGTGAGAATGAGAAATACTCTTTGTGTTAGGATATGAAGATTTAAACACAAATATGAGTATTAATGAGGATTGATGATATGAAGGTGTTTAAGCACTACTTATTGCCTCACTATAAGATATGAAAGTTGTGTCAATTTCGTTTTGCAATTAAGAGGCCTATTTATAAGTTTCAAAGAGAAACTAGCCGTTTGAAACTAGCCGTTTATAGTCGTTTGAGTGCAACTGTCATATCAAGCGGTCGACCGGTTCACAACGGATAACCCAAGCGGTCGACCGGTTCAGCTCAAAAGGCAATTTGTCTTCCAAGCGATCGACCGGTTCACTTGGTAAACTAAGCGGTCGACCGGTTCATGCAGAAAGGCAATTTTGACAAATTATCTTTTCTGAATTTCTTGAACCGATTGATTATGACTTAAACCTTTAATCATCAAATCCTTTGCATGCAATGTGAAGTGTGTGAGTTCATTTTAATTTGTGCTATTAAGATAGAAATAGAGATTTACATAAAGCACTAAAATGAACATTTATTCTAAGTCTTCACTTGCTTGCATCTTGGACTTCCTGGAGTGATTTCTTCGTGTACTCCATTATGCTTGTTGATGTATTCTTTGTATAACACCTGTTTATAGCTTAATCTCATCCAAACATATTATTAGTCCATTTTCTTTTTATTGTTATCATCAAAATATATAAAGCATACAAAGTATGACATTATATGTCATCACTAATATGATGACTACTAGAGATTTACATGGTCATTAATTTCAAAATTCGTGGAATTAGTCGAGGTACGTATAAGCTGATCCAAAGATCCATGTTAGTAATAAAAAATCATCCCTCTTTTCCTCCGAAATTTGAAGCTATGAAAATTTATTAAGAAAATCCCTCTCCTTTTGTTTTAATTCCACCCTCTATTTCACTCACTATGAAACGAAGAGAAGAAGATATGGAATATTCAAGCCATAAAAGTTGCTACTAGACATGATATGAGTATGAGACACATTATATTCTAAACTATTTTTACTTAATAATATGATAACAAAAGTTGTTACTTGTAAAATTGAGAACCAATCAAATATTAAGATATATATTTTTAAATTGTAATAACACCATAAAAAAAACTAAAACAAATTTTGAACATGAAGTAAACATTAAAGGATAAAATTGCTAAAAAAAAACCCAAAATTACCCAAATGAGTGGTAAAATTATTAAAGTTGACTCAAGGTGTCCTAGTTGACTTTGGAGACCGAAAGATAACCCAAACAACTGGTAAAATTATGGTTTAACTTTAAAATAATCTTAAGATGACATATTTGTTTTTTTTTTTGTATATATATATATATATATATATATATATATATATATATATATATATATATATATATATATATATATATAATCAACTTAAACTTCATGGCTAAACTTGCAAAACTCATGACTTAGATCATGGACTCCATTAGATTTAATTTTTTTTATAATAATATTTTGTTTAATATTATATTAAAAAAATATGCTCTAAAGATAACTAAGTATCAAAGTACTAAAATATTTGCTTGGCACAACAATAATTTTATAGAAAGCAAACAAAGAAAAATTATAATGATCAATTCCAAATCAATAAAATATAAAAAGATGAAATTATTATTCAAAATCAATAAATTTTCAATGATAAAATCGAAAGAAAACAATTTGTAAGACAGAGATTGAAAAAAAAGTAAAAAATATTTTGAAAAAAATAAGAGCTCTAATATCTATATGAACAATGAGTCATTGCAAACTATTTCAACTCTTCTAGTAGATTATTAGTAATTTGATCTAAGAATAACAAATTGATTAAAATAAATCCTAATTATTAATGATTGGATAGAACATTGTAATTTTATAATTCTATCATGTTTTGAACTCAATAAATACATTTGCTTCAAGCCTTGTCAATAATTAGTTTATCTTCACAAGGAGTTTGTATGGTCATGAAATTAGTAATGGTCGTAAAACATTTTGTCAATAATTCTATCATGTTTTAAATATTTTTTTATAAAAATTATTTTTTAACAATATGAAAAATAAATTTAAAAAGATAAAACAAATATATTTCTAGATAAAAAAAAAACAGATGCTGTGTACACGCATGAAACTACGAGATTAGTCGCGTTCAATGGTCATCGCTTCAACAACCCAGAAACAAAGGGCTAAGAGCCCATGGGAAGGGATAGCTTGTAGGGCCCCTATCCCTTCCAAATGAAGGGTCAGTTTCTAAGACTAGTTATGCCGTATATTCTCCAAGCTGGCAGCTTGCCCTCCAGGACCCAGGATTGCGATGTTGTCCCCCACGTATTTGAGACACCAGGCCCAGTTGATCACATGTGTTCACTGCTTATTGGTTCAGATTTGTAGTTTCTATCGGTTCAAAAACAAAATTTCCAAGTTTCAATTTACTAGTTAAAGTACAATAGCATACCCTACCTCTTAACAAAATGCAAAAACTCATTAAACAATCAAGTAGATTAGAAGGGTTTTTTAGAAACTAACATAGTTTGGTAAAAGTTTGGAGGATATATCATAGGATAAAAAATAAAACTGATGTGTACCTCTTAAAAGCTCGGTCAAGTAGCTCACATACTAAGATATCAATTCCTATAAAGTAAATCAAGTTTGATAGGAGTGTGACATGAATATAAGTTGTATCTAGGAATCAATACTATTGAATCTGAACCCCCACCTAACGAATAATAATTCATGAACAAGAAGTATGGATTAACGTTACAAAGTCAGTTGAACCTTGATAAGTCATTTCTAGTCCTTTAAGAAACCAAGGAAGATAGAATTCTCACCCTCGCAAGCATATAAAATTACAGTCGCAATCTGAATATCATCAAGCAAAAACATAATTTGAAACTTAGGTTACATATGTGTGTTTAACCTAAATTAAACCCTAGAATACCCAAAGATATGGAGTTGTATAAAACTGACATATAATCAGATCCAAATCCCTAATTATTGAAGCTCAATTAATGTTTATTAACCTTAAAACACAAAAACAAATTTAAAACAAAAACTTTAAGTTGTTGTCACATATAAATAAGATAAAAAAAGTCTAATTTAGTCTCCAATGTTGCTGACTTTTAGGTTTCTTTCCTATACTAGAAGAATCATTAAATAATCTCTCCTAACTTAGAAAACAAACCTTACAGCTCGGTAGTTTCCTTTGTAGACTAGGAAATGTTTTTTTTTTAATGATAAAACCCTCCTTTCTTTAGGAGATATTTTGAAAGAACTTTCTTGCTTCCTTAAGAGAATAATATGTTGACTTGAACTCCATGTAATTATAGGAAAAATAAGCCTCAATTAAAGTTGACATGGAACCTAACATATCAACCTTGTTTAGAACTTGAATGTGATCCTTTTTGGACTTGAATTAAATGAATTAGAGGTTGCCCTTTCATCAGCAAGTAAATGAATCAAATCCATGAGATTTAAGAGGTTAAATCCATACACAACCTCAAATGGTGAAGAATTAGTAGTAGAATGCACACTACAATTAATTGCAAACTCTATGAATGGAAAAGTTTTTTGAATGACAACACACAAAATTTGTGTCAAAGTCCTATTAACTACTTCGATTTATCCATTTATTTGGGGATGAAATGTAGTTGAAAATAACAACTTAGTACCCATTTCCCCCACAACAACTTTTAAAAGTAATAAAGGAAATTAACATCTCTATCATAAACAATGCTTTTACAAACCCCATGAATTTAATAATAGGAAAAATAAGTCCTAATCAAAGTTGACTTGGGGTTTAATACATCAAACCTCTTTAAAAATTGTATGAGACCCTTCTTAGACTTTAACTAGATGAATAAGAGGATTCCCTTTAAACTTCATAACCATCCTTTATCCTTGTAGATCCATCATAACCGTCCTTACTTCATGTGTGCTCAACTATCTCATAAATGTGTAATAGGCTCATTTGGGACCATGAATGTGTCAATAATATGTCTTGTAATAGGCTCATTTGGGACCATGAATGTGTCAATAATATGTCTTGTAATAGGCTCATTTGGGACCATGAATGTGTCAATAATATGTCTAGGAGTGGTGTTGAGTTGGTCCTTATCAAAAATATTTTTAGATTCCTACTAATAGGAATCAAAGCTAAACTTCTAAACTGATAATGAAAATAACAATTGTGTCTTTCACTTAAGATGCATGTTTGCATATCTTATTTGATTCTCAAATATTATACCTGTAACAAAAACAATAAAACAAAATTATTCAGGAGTTTCTAATATCCCTTTAGGTAGATCTAAAGTTATTTTGAAATTTATTAACTAAAGATATGATCTTCTCTAGTTTTGAATAATTCTTAAAAGTTGGGTTGTCATAAATCGGAAATCTTCCAATTATCCAGCTTCTAACGATAATCTAAATGAACCACTAATAACAAACCTCCTAACTTTCTATATAGAAGAGATAAATTATTATGCCTAAAGTGTTAGCTCTTTATTCAGTGAGTTACATGGTTAAAAACCTTCAATCCTTGGCTCAAACAAATTTTATGATGATTACCAAAGGTCCAAACAATTATATGGATGCAAAATCATCGTTGGAGTGGAATACAAAATCATCTTTCTAGTGGAACTCATTTTCCAATGCATTCTAAGAGTTCACGACACAAATAATAATAGTAATAATAGCAATAATAATAATTAAAAGAAAATTTAAGGTCGTTGGGTACTTGATAAAAGACTCAAACTCTAAAAAAGACTTCAACAAAAATGTCAAACTGGTTAGAAAGAGAAGTACATTTACTTGAAGTTTAAAATATCAATGAAAGTGGGTTTGAATATTTTTATTTAAAAATACATTAAATTAATATTATACATATTTCTAAAAGCTTATTTAGGATACCAAAGCAATTCACAAACACTAAAAACTTATTTTAAAATAAAACATCAAAGCCAATGGTTGTACCTAAATTTTAAAGCTAGGCATGAGAAACTCCAAGAGCAAATTAAGAAGGCAAACCAGTATCAACCAATTCTATCTTCTTCAGTAACCATATGATCGAAATTTTTTCATCAAATTAAACCATAGAATACAATGTTTCCCTCCTTTTAAAAGTAAATTATGCCAAGCCTTAGTTTTCAGAATAGAAAAAATACACACGTAATGAATTGTTAGTTTGACGTGAAATGATTAAAATAAAAATATTGTCTTGCAAGATATCTTTTTCATTGAAGAAGCAATAAAAATCTATTAAAGAAAAGTATGAACAAAAACCTCTATACGTTCTCTCAAGCCAAATACAAAATTTGGAGATTTCAAGTAAGGGTTTCATATTCTCCTAGTAGAAAAAAATGCATTTAAACAATAATTTCCTATCTAGAATAATAAAATTAAATTGTTTTTGAAAAGCAACGATTTGTTTTTATAAGAAAAAGACATGATGTTATGAAAAACATACATAACTTCTTGAAAATAAAGTAGTAATGATACTAATGATAAGGAAACATAATTAGCAATAAAAAGAGGCTTAAAAATGGTACTATATAAACGTTTACTTCAATTCACAACACTAATAATTATTATAACAACAACAATAATAATTAAAATAAAATTTAGGGTAGGGGTACTTGATAAAACCCTCATACTCTAAAAAATGACCTCAACAAAAATGTCAAACTGATTTCAAAAGAAAATTACATTTACTTAAAATTTAAAATATCGGAGATAGTGGGTCTACATATTTGTTTTCATAAGAAAAGAAACATCACCTTATGAAAAACATACATAACTACCTGAAAATTAGAAGTGGTAATAATGATAAGGAAACATAATTAGCAATAAAGAAAGAGGCTTAAAAATGGTACTAAATAAACGTTTTTGTCTATACACATAGAACAACAACATTAAATACATATTAAAGATGTATTAATGAACAAAGTAATTGACATCATGCGTTCGAAAGCCTTTTACTTATAAATTAGGTAGTATGTCGGATCCTTGAATTCAACTAAAGCATCAACAATCATAATCTATTCCTAGATTGAGTTTTAAGCAAGATGGCGATTTTTCAAAATAAAATCTTCTTGGTTCTATTGTGTTTGGTCGGTGTATTTGCGGGTACTCCAGCACTTGCAGGAAACAATATCGCACCATCGGAGAGCCCTTTCCCAAGCCTAGCAAAGACATGGAAGCTTACGCTGCGAAGTTGACTCGTCCGTGTGGATTAGAGGTTTTTCAGTAGTTTTAGTGGCAATAATAACAACCCGTCAGACGATTGTTGCAAGAAGCTCGTGGCAACAGGAATAGATTGTCATAATGCGTTACTAGAGATTCTCATATCAAAAGAGCCACAGGAAAACCCATCTAAGATTTCTCTAAGGAGCATGGATATTTGGAATCGTTGTGTCGTCGTTGCATCTAAAGCATAAACAAGACGCTTTTCCTTGACAGCTCAATAAATAATGTAATTGTGTTCCTTACATTTTTATCATGGTATTTTACTAATAGACACCGCCCAAAGTTCTCGCTCTCAATACCATTGAATTTTCAATATTTTCTCTTCAAAATCCTGTTTCCTTAGAGTTGCAACGAGATAATGTTTGTTTAACAAATAGATACTAGAGATGTATTAAGAACCTTCATTCCTTGGTCTCGAACAAGTTTTATGATGATTATCAATGGTAAAAACAATTATATTGATGCCAAATCATCGTTGGTAATGGACTAAAACAACCAGCGTTCTAGTGGAACTCCTTTTCCAATGCATTCCAAGACTTCACAACACTAATAATTATTATAACAGCAAAAATAATAATTAAAGTAAAATTTAGGGTGGGGGTACTTGATAAAACCCTCATACTCTAAAAAATGACCTCAACAAAAATGTCAAACTTACTAGAAAACGAAAATTACATTTACTTGAAATTTAAAATGTCGGTGAAACTCGGTCTACATGTTTTATTTTAAAAAAGACATCAAAATAATACTATACATATTTTTAAAAATTTATTTTTCATACCAAAGCAATTCACAAATACTAAAATACTTATTTTAAAATAAAACATCAAAACCAATGGTTGTACATAAATCTAGGGCTAGGCTTGAGAATCTCCACTAGCAAATTAAGAAGGCAAACCGTATCACCAAATTCTTTCTTCTTTGTAACCATATGATCAAACTTTTTATCAAATTAAAGCATAGAATACGCTTTTTTTCCCTTTTTTAAAGTTAAATTATTTCCACAACATGGCAAGCCTTACTTTTCTGCAAAGAAAAAAAACACGTAATGAATTGTTAGTTTTATGTGAATCCATTAAAATAAAAATATTGTCTTGCACGATATCTTTTTCATGGAAGGAGCAATAAAAATATATTAAAAAAGTATGGACAAAAACCTATATGTTCTCTCGAAGCCAAATACAAATTTGAAGATTCAACTAAAGTTTCCATATTCTCTTAGTAGAAAACAATTACATTTAAACAATAATTTCCAATCTAGAATAATAAAATTACATTGTTTTTAAAAAGCCACGGTTTGTTTTTCATAAGAAAAGGACATGAAGTTATGAAAAATATACATAACTACCTGAAAATAAAGTAGTACTGGTAGTAATGATAAAGAAACATAATTAACAATAAAGAAAGAGACTTAAAAATGACACTAAATAAACGTTTTTGTCTATACACATAGAACAACAACATTAAATACATATTAAAGATGTATTAATGAACAAAGTAATTGACATCATGCGTTCGAAAGCCTTTCACTTATAAATTAGGTAGTACGTCGAATCCTTGAATTCAACAATCATAATCTATTCCTAGATTGAGTTTTAAGCAAGATGGCGATTTTTCAAAATAAAATCTTCTTGGTTCTATTGTGTTTGATCGGTGTATTTGCGGGTACTCCAGCACTTGCAGGAAGCAATACTGCAGCATCGGAAGAGCCCTTTCCCAAGCCTAGCAAAGACATGGAAGCTTGCGCTGCGAAGTTGACTGTCCCGTGTGGATTAGAGGTTTTTCGTAGTTTTAGTGGCAATAATAACAACCCATCAGACGATTGTTGCAAGAAGCTCGTGGCAACAGGAATAGATTGTCATAATGCGTTTACAGAGATTCTCATATCAAAAGAGCCCCAGGAAAACCCATCTAAGATTTCTCTAAGGAGCATGGATATTTGGAATCGTTGTGTCGTCGTTGCATCTCAAGCATAATCAAGTCGCTTTTCCTTGACAGCTCACTAAATAATGTAATTGGGTTCCTTGCATTGTGTATCATGGTATTTTACTAATAGACACTGCCCAAAGTTCTCGCTCTCAATACCATTGAATTTTTAATATATGTTTCCTTAAAATCTTGTTTCTTCAGAGTTACAACGGACAATGTTTGTTTAATAAATAGATACTTGAGATGGGTTAAAAACCTTCAGTCCTTGTCTCACACAAGTTTTATTATGATCACCAAGGGTCTAAACAATTATATCGATGCAAAATTATCATTCCTGGTGCAATTGAGTTTATAATGCATTCTAAGAGTCCGCCACACAAATAATATATTTTTCCTTAAAATCTTGTTTCTTCAGAGTTACAGCGGACAATGTTTTTTAATAAATAGATACTTGAGATGGGTTAAAACCTTCGAGTCCTTGTCTCACACAAGTTTTATTATGATCACCAAGGGTCTAAACAATTATATCGATGCAAAATTATCATTCCTGGTGCAATTGAGTTTATAATGCATTCTAAGAGTCCGCCACACAAATAATAATAATAATAATAATTAATAGGAAGGTGGTGGGTAATTGATAAAAAAACCTCAATACTAAAAAAAACCTCTACAAAAATTACAAATTTCCTATAAAAAGAATTATGTTTGTTTTCAACTTTGAAATATGAGCTTAAGTGAGTTTTAAATATTTTATTTTAAAATGTATTAAAATAATATGTATAAAAAATTTTAAATTTTAATTTTGATACTAAAACAATTAACTAATACTAAAAAAATTATTTTAAAATAAAAACTCTTTTTTTTATATTTTTAGATAGAAAATCATAGTCAATGATTTAATGATTCTTACCTAATTTTCAAAGCTAGAGTTGAGAATCTCCAATAACAAATTAAGATGTGAGACCGTACCTGCAAATTCTCTTCTTTGTAATCTATATGATTAAACTTTATTAATCTAAGCAAACCCTAAAATACAATTTTTTTTTCCTTTTGACAATTTAATTGTTTCCACAGCTTTAGTTTGATTATTGGATCAACAGGTACAACAAACTGTATTGACTGGTTTTGTTATTGTATTTTTTATCAAAGAGAATTATCTATATTTTTTTCCTAATATATGTTTCAGGTAATAAAAAAGAGTGCATTTAAAGGAATTAACCATGACTGGACTTTCTCATTATTACAGGCAAACTTTTGGTCTGCATCAAATATGCTAGCTATATTACGATCAATGTTGCTTGAAGGTATGTTTGATTGCAAAATTCTTTCCCACTTCCCCCCAACCCTGTTCTCAGAGCCCATCAGCCAGGCTTGGCCAATTCTTTATTTGGGCCCAAAATCTGATCCTGAGCCTAGTCTAGATTTAAATCCCAAGTTACCCTTGATGTTTCTGCAGAATTGCCTTCTCTCAAGTTTTTTATTGCAACTCTAAGTTATAATAATTGTCCTTAAGACTTCGTTAGCTAATTAATTAAACAATTCCCTTATCCATTAGATGTTTCAAATAATAACAAAAGCATTCTATCTCCCGGATGCAATAAATCTTTTCAAAATTTATGTCATTGTATTATATCCATTAGACCCTAATTTGACTAAGCATGTTATGTGTTTTAGTTAACTACTAGTTAAATTGCCTGCACTATATTGCGTGTCGAGCAAAAAAATTTTATAACCATTGGAATTGAAAGAATTAATAGAGTTTGTTAGTTTAAAAATAAAATATAACATCTACACATGCAAGGTTTGATATAATGAAACACATCAATACACCAAATTATAACAACAACAACATCGAAAGCTTAACATCTAAAAATATCATTACTATTATTGCCCTGAGAAAAAAACGTAAAAACATTAACAAAAGAGGAAGCAAGAAAAACCTAAAATTATTATTATTATTATTATTATTATTATTATTGCGAAGAATGGGAGAATAAATTAAATAAAAGAATAAAAAACTCAAAACTTTAACAAAAGAGCTAACAAAAAAATGATAAAAAATATTAGCTAAAAAATCATTTGACGTGAAAAGAAAAAAACAAAGGAAAAAAAAAGAGAGATCAATTTTATTATTATTGTTATTGCTAAAACAATAAAAATAATTAAATTATCCCGAGGAAAAAAACTCAAAATATTCACAAAAGAGGAAGCAATAAAAACAACTAAAATTATTATTATTATTATTATTATTATTATTATTATTATTATTATTATTATTATTGCGTGAATAAAGGGAAAATAAATTCAATAAAACAATAAAAAAAACCAAAAACTTTAATAAAAGAGAAAATAAAAAATAAAAAATAAGAAAATGATAAAAAAATATTAGCTAAAAAAATCATTTGACGTGAAAATAAAATAAAATAAACTATTAAAAAACCAAAAGAAAGAGCAAAGGAAAAAAAACTATTCATGTTTTCAGTTTTGCATATGTTTGATCCAATTTGGTTTAGCTATTTTTAATTTTCTGTGAGATTTAATTTATTTATTTTAATTTTTATTTGGATTTGTTTCGGGTTAACCCTACCGAGTCAACTGAGTGGGGTCAACCCGGTCGAGTTGACTAGTCAGGTCAATTAGTTGAGTTGACTAGTTGACTCAACTAGGTCAAACCAATCGAGTTAATCCAATATTAAGGGTTTGTTTGGCTCTTTCTTTTTTGTTTTGTTAGTTTTTTTTGGCTTAAGAATGTGTTTGACAAAAGAAGGAATATTTTTATGATGTCTAAATAAAGTGGAGGCTTAAACACTCCAAGAACTTTATTGAAAGATTTTGTGAAACCCATGCTACCAAACATATGACAACTAGACAAATAAAAAAACAGGGTATTTATGGATAACCATAGAAAGGAATTTCATAGAATATGTCAGGAAATGCCACAAATGTCAAATGTACAACGATAAGATAAACACACCTCCAACACCTTTATTCAATTTGACATCTGTATTGTCATTCATAATACGGGGAATGAGATATGAATGAACGTATCAATTTAAAAGTCAATAATGAGCATCGATTCATCTTATTGGTCATTGATTACTTTACATAATAGGTGAAAGTCAGGTCATATGCTTATGTCACTCAAAAGGTAATAAAGAAGTTCATTGAATGACATTTTGTTTGTCAATATGGGCTGCCTGAAAGTATAATAACTAACAATGCTAAAATCTTTATTGGGAAAATGATAGTAGATCCTTGCACAAAATGAAAGATAAAACATTTAAACTTATCCTTATATAGGCAAAAGATTATTGGTGTTGTAGACGTTGCAAACAGGAATATTAATAAGATAGTCCAAAAAATGGTAGTCATTTACAAACACTGACATAACATGTTTCCATTTCCCTTCATACATATATCATATTGTTATGATGTGGTGGTCGCACCAATTAGTTACCATAGCTTAAAGAAAAACATATAAGATAGTATAAAGCAAGCAAGGGATCAATCTCACGAGGCAGATTCAAGTCAGATTTTTATGCAATATGATATGCAATTTGAAGGGGAGGTTAGAAGCTATCCAGGCTAAAGCAAAAGAAAATAGAAACTATTAAACAAACCTTGGTTGCAAGTAAACATCCACCTATAAAAATCAGAAGTGGTCATGTAAACGAAACATCTATTTGGGACTTTAAGGGATATACTTATTTTCTAGGAAATAAAAAAAAAACAAAGTTTCCTCATTTCATATAAGAATGGTTAAGGCTGACAAATTTGATCTCATTGTTTTGGTGGTTTTTTGATGCAACCATTTTTAATTTGATAGTTTCATCTATATTTACCTAGTGTTTTGCATATGTTTTCTCTATAAAATACCTTAATATTCTTTATTTTATGTTTTGAAGGTATTTTTGGATGAAAGATGCAAAAAAGAGGTAATTGGAGCTAATTGACAGATTTGACCTTCAGTCTGTGTTTTGTGCAGAGCAGAAACTCGAGAGATCTAAATGAAGTGATTCCAATGTCATTCAAAAGCTAACATCTATAAATTTCTGGAAAGATAAGGCAAAAAAATAAAATAAGAAAGAGCTTGGAAATCGCAGCATTCAAAGTCAAATCTTGCAATCTATCGATGGAAATCGCAGCAAGTAGAATAAATCATTTTTTTATGAGCTTATGATTCATGAAGCTTCATCTTATCATGCTAAATAATGATGGTTTGGTTTCTTTTGAGGATATGATTGTTGAAACACTATTATTAACATATTATTAATTTTTCTTGGAATCATTAGACATTAAACTTATTTTTATCATTCTCTTATATTCATTTTCTTTTATTTCAAACATCGAAGACAATATTGTGTTTTAAGTGCGGGGGGGCATTAGAAAAATATTGGTTTTCTTATTATGGTTTTCTTTGTTTTCCCCCCATAAAACAAAATCTATGTTTAATATTTTGAACTCTTATTGATTTATGAGATTATGAATATTATAGATGAGAATTAATTAATATAAATAAAGATATAAATCGAATGAAGGAGTGTGCACACTAATTTTAATATTTAATTGGTTTAGGGAATGACTTTGAGAATACGACATGTTGACTTTATAATGTTATACCAATGCAAACTTTTGAGCCTTCAATATTATATTCGTTGATTATGTATTCTTAAATTATATGTATTTCTAGAACTTGTTTCATATCTTGTTGAGATTATATTCGCATTACATATATACATGAAGATGATAAAGGCATTAGAAAATTTAAGTACTTGAGCCAAAAAATCAACCTAAAACATATTATCCTTAGTGAGCCCCTTTTGAACTTAATTTTTATCTTTTCTTAGCTTTATCCATGTATAAACCTTAGTTTTTTATATGTTTTCCTTTTTCCCTAGCCAAGAATTTTTTTTCTTTTCATATCTCTATTTACTCATGTATATATATCTAATACATATATTAAGAACTTATATGGGGTTTAAGACCCTTAGAAAAAACTATGAAATTTTATGTAGGTCCAACATTCGTACCTAATGAAAGGTTAGGTGTGTTCCCTAAAAAAATCAGTGTGGGTCTATTCCTCACATTAAAAATTTAATACAAAGCCTAAAAGTCCTTACAAGATTGTTTAAAATTTATATAGGTCTAACCTTCATATTAAAAAATTCATGCAAGGTCCAATAGGAAATTATTACAACTTTGCATAGGTCTAATGCTTATACCTAGAAAAACATTTTTCAAATTTGAACTTTGAACTTTGTCTAATCTTAATAAAATTTAGGAGGGATTTTCTTCCTCCTACTACTTATAACCAAGAGGAAATCTTGGTTTCAGGTAAACTTCTGTTAGTATGGATGAATCTATAGTAGATTGTTAAAAACTCAAGGTATAAGGTGGAGATTGATGTTATTGTCTTTAAGCAAAGCATCATTGTTGAGGTAGTTTATCTTATCCTTTGAAGATTATGTCATCATACCAGGGAGACCATATTAATCTCTTCAAACGTGAATTATGCAATCATGCTAGAAAGACTTTGATCTCTTCCAGGATAAATTTTGTAATCGCACTAGAAAATATGAGTTTATCTTATCCTTGAAAGATTACAGGGATATGACATTGTAGAGATGCTATATCAATTCTATCTTTGAAAAAATATGCAATTGTATTAAGAAGACCATGTGAACCCCTACCAAGATAAATTATGCAACCACACTAGGAAGACTGAGTCTATTATGTTCTTACAAGGTTATGGGGCTACTATATTAGAGAGATATTGTGTCAATATTATCCTTTAGATAAATGTGCAATCATATGAGAGAGATCATGTTGATTCTTTCCAAGCTTAATTGTACAATCGCACAAGGATGATTGAGTTCATCTCATCTTTGGAAGGTTATGGGGTTATTGCCCTACACATCAATCAAAGAAAAGAAAACATTGTTATTGTGAATAATGTATTCATTAACCATGATATATTTTATGTCATTTAAACTACAATCATCTTGATGATATTTTTATAGAGATGATGCTTTCAATTATAAGGGAAGAAATGATGGAGTTTCTATATTATATGTCTTATGGGTGGTTGACAAACACATGTTTAAAGATTTGAACTAACAATTTACTTGTATTTTTTGAAAGTTTTCCAAAATCTTAAGGCTCTAACTGCATTTGCGAAGTTTCCAAATACCTAATCCAAATTTACAAGTCTCATTAACCCAACCCAAGGAAAATTCATACTCTAACCTAAAGCGATCAAATTGCTAGATAGCCTTTCATACTCATTAAAGAGTTGACGGAGTGGATGTGCTAACAACTATAAGAAGGTCAGTGACACTTCTCATTATAGGAGTGGTTCGAATACTTGTCTTTGATGGAGACTAAAAATGTCGATAAAATAGTTTTGGAAAAACTATATAAAAAAAAATTACGAGTTTTCCACAAACAATGTCATTAATGATATCCTAAAAAATCCAATGAGCCTAAGAATGAAGTATAAATATTGAATAACTTGTTAATCTCTAAGTTGTGACAATTTAATATATTCTCTCTAGCCAAGGTGGCTTGTGGCTGGTGTATAATACTTGCAAAAATCCTCTTTTTACATGTTTGAAGACTGACTCTCTAACATTTTATTCTAGTATTTTTGCAGTTATTTTAATGTGTTGAAATAAAATTATTTTTATATATTTCTCAAATAAGAAACATTTGAAAAGGTAGGGCATGGTTTAATCACTAGCTTAGTCGGTAGAAAAAGGAGTGACATCTGCTGCAGGGTCTAAAACACAGAGAAGAAAATAAACTCTCCCGACATTTGGAATATCGAAGCTAAAAGAGAGGAGGGGAATGGGGATAAAAAATGATGTTTTGTTTTTTACTAGATAAGTACAAGATAATGGCTGTAGTAAATAAGCACGGGAGCTCAAAAGCACGGTGATGATGAACAAGCCTGTTAAATATATTATTATAAACACTGTTTTATTCTCCATCAAAAGTGCTTCCTGTAAACAGACAACGTGCTTACATCACTCCAGAGCATGCTTACCTTATAATAATTTGATGCCTCGTTGGGTTCGCTTCTCAAAATTTCTAGCTATAATAATTTTCAAATAATTTCCATTAACTTACTTTCCTTTTTCTTTTCATTTTCCTTATGACTTTATAAATTATAACGATGATAACTACAAGATTTGATAATTACATAAAGATGTGTTATATCGTTTTGGAGTTTAGAGTGTGATTGTTATCCAAAAAATTGCTAAAATATATTGTATCGACCCGAGTTTCATAATTAAATTCTCTAACTTCACAATACATGTTATGGACTCCATCGAGATTAAAAATGTTTTTTTTATTCAATTCCAAGATAAGAAAAAATAAAACGCTCATAGATTTAAGCATAAGCCAAAGACTCAGGTATTTGTTTTAGATTGTGTTAACCTTATAAAAAAACAAATCAAAATAAATTATAAAAAAAAATTCTTAATCAAGCAAATGATAAATATTAAATTCAGGAAATAATGAAAAAAAAATGAAAATTAAAAAAAAACCCTCTTCACTATTCACATTAACAATGGAGGTGAATCGACATCCTAACTCTTTTGGATGCAGCTAGTCTGTTAGTCTATGCTATGCTGCAAGTCAGATTATTTAAAAAATAATGATGAAAAAAATTATTTTGGCCATAAAAAACAATTTGGTATTGTTATTACACTCAACTCGGTAGGTCAACTTTAAAATTTCTCAACCTCACTTCTTGTCAAACCCGAGTTCAAAATTAACTCGTGTTGGAGTTGCCTGACATAATTTGATCGACTGAGAATTTACATAAACTACAAAAATGAAAAAAATAAAAATTATATTTTTTGAATATTGAAATAATGATATATTGGATTGCTGCAAACTTATTGGCTTGACCGGTCAAACTCGCGACTCAAATCATGGACTCGACTAAGTTTAACAACTTTGTTTATATACTAATTTTTACTTAATGATATAATTTGAAGATTAATGAAAAAACTTAATAAAAAAATCTAAGATTAATTTGATAAATATGATAATAATCCGACAACCCAGAAGGTATTGTATAATTAAATAACGAATGGAATTTGCTCACGTCAATAGAAGGCATGCTTTTGCAGTGAGATTGTCGAGGTTATATAGAGACAAAACCGCAAGAAGAGTATGATTAAGTAATCGCTAGGAAGGCTTCTTTTTTTATGTACGGTTTTCGAAAAATCAAAATATATAGATGCAATTGATTACTACTATGTAAAACAACGCATGTGTACCTTCTTAGTACATTTCTTATGATAATTAAATAAATTAATTTGTTCGAGGTGGAGACCTTTACATGATACTAAATTATAAGTGCTTTAAACATTGGGTAGAAAAAAGTAGAATAGTGAATTGATGTTGAAACAAATGATAAGAAGAAGTATGAGGTTTATTTTTGAATTTATAAGGTGTTTTTATTTAATAATATATTAAGATATCTTTTATTGTTTTAAATTTATTTTTGAATATTAAAGATTAAAAAGTAATTTACAATAAACCAATTGAAAAATTAAAAACATTAAATATTTAGTTTTTTACTTTAAATTAATTTGTTTTGGTATCAAAAATAATGTTTTATACATTTCTAGACAAAAAAAAAATACTTTCAAAAATAACTGCAACAATATTTTCAAACAATCACTAACCTAACATTTGTAAAGGTGGGAGTAAACATTAATTATTAGTAGCTTCTTTTTTTGTTGAATTTAAATGTTAGTAGTTACGTGCTTTAAAAATTATAAATATAAAGGAACTTCATTAAATAATTTTTAAAAAAATAGAATGGATAATTCCCATTATATATAAAGCTTGCAGGAAAAAAAAATCATATGAATCCGGATTACTTGATGGAGCAATTAGACAGACACCTTTATTTTTGTGTCCAAATAACTATCACTCACTTGTACTTTTCAAGTAAACATCATGATCATCATCTGAGTTATAATAACATTAACAAGGACAAATCTTGCAACCCATTACTCAAAGGCTATTTTTATTTTTTAGCACTTTTTAACAAAAATAAAAATAAAAACATTGGTTAAATAGCTTGTCACTATTTACAAGAATAATAATCTTTAAAAGAAATATCAAGTTGGTGTGAGATGAAAGGGAAAAAAAATGACTTTGAAGACACTAAAATTACAATTATAGCATTAATGATGTTAAAACAATCATCGACTATTGCTCAAGTGAATTGCACTTGCATTGACAATAATTATGGTTCACTTGGGTTAACTTTTCTTTGTGTCGTTAGATTAATCTTCAAGATCTTTATGAAGAAATTATAATGTCTTAATTGGAATTTCAATGTGTCTCTAGAATTTGTTTTTCTCTCCTTTCTTCTATCTATTTTATGTTTTTTAAGGGATGTCGTAAAGGTTGTCATTTTGACACGACACAAAAAATATAATGTAAAGTCAAATAATAAATTCAGATCGAGTAATTATTAGTAATTTTTTTTTAACTAATTATATAGACAATTTCATCACAACAGTAAAGATATAAAATAATTAAGTTAAAAGTGAAATAAACAATACAACTTAAAAATTCAAACAACTTAAAATACAAAAAACTTATAAGTCAACTCGTAATTTTGATAATATTACACATTATTATTCTGAATAAAGATAAGCTATAAAACTCGTATTTTTTTTTAAAAAAATAACTTTATTATTCTATTAATATTTTTAATTAACCATGCTAAATTCCCTTAAAATCTTTCTGAATTTTTTCATCACTAGCAACTATCATATCTACGTTTACTGCATACCACCTCTAGAGCCTTGGTTTTTGGGCTCCCTTTTTCGGCACTCAACATTTTTCTCGAGAAAAAAAAAAGAAAAGGCAGAGAAAAAGTGAAGGGTGTAAGAAATTAGCCCAAGAGTAATAGGGTCATTCGGCAGGCAGCATGTACACAAAAGTTGTAAATATTTTTTTAATTATTTGTTTAATTCAAGTCTCTAAAAGTAGTGTGTGTGCTGAGGTGACTGACAAGCAACCGGCTGCAGGCAGTTGTCGGGCAAGAAGGTGGGCGAAACGCCGCCCTAGGCTGCCATAACAGGCAGCATGCGAATCAACTGGGAACGGAGGCAACAGGTCTCCACCTCCCCATACCTGTAGTTTGTAGGGTATGGTCCGGTTGATACCCCACAACCACCTCGATAAGGACCACAGTGCACGCCCTCCCTCCCTCCCTCCTCCTCCTCAGCCATATAATACTCGTAGAGATAATTTTTTGTCACACGCTCCCTTGTGCCACGTGCCTTCACTTTCCATGCCTGATGAGTTCATGATGCCACCACCAAGAAGGGCTTCAAAAGTTCAAGCCCCTTTTTGTTTGGAGTGGAAATTGAGATTGGAATTTAATTATTAGTCAATGTCGAAATTGAAAAAATTATGATAATTAATTAGTATTGTTCAAGTTACACAGTATTTTCAAGGTTTAAACATCTTTAGATAATTGTTGTTTTTAAATAATAAAAAAACACTATTTTTTGTGCTTATTTTAATATTACATGCACATATATAAGGGGTTTTTTGTGCACAAATATCTTTTACAAAGTTATGTATCACAATTTAATATTTTTAATATTGATAAATTATATTAGATGTTCAATTTCATGTTTGTGTGTGCAAAACATAATTGTACATATGATATAATGATTATAAATAAACAAAATATTTTAGACATATTTAAATATTATAGATATAAAACCTTATTAAACTTTCTATTTTAAAGCTCACCAAAATATTTTTGTTCTTAGAAATATCCAAAATGTTTTGATGATTTTTAGATACAAATTGTTTTTAATTGGATATTATCCCTAAAAGATTTGTGCACCCAAGGGAACACATATTAAGCAATCAATTATTTACTTTTTCGTTTTAGTTTCAAAATAAATATATCTTGTATTTATTGTTTTTTTCAGCTTCCTTTAGGATTTGAATCCTTACTAATAATAACATGAGAAAGACACCCACTTATCAACTAAATTAAATGCATCTTTGATAATACTATTTTTTTCATATTGTTTTTCTAATATGAATTAATGCTTTTCAAGTGTTGTAGTGATGCTTTTTAACATTCTTATATAAAAAATTCAAAACGATATCCTTTTTTACCCAATCAAAATGGATTTTTGGGGTGTTTGACATTGCGTTTCAAAAACGTTTTTGAAAAAAAAATTGATTTTTTTTATTTTTATTTTAAATCAATTTTTTTTGGTGTTTTTAGATCACTTTCCCGTGTTGATGTCAAAATTAATTTTTTTTTTTAAAAAAACATCATTTTGATATATTTTTAAACAAAAAATATTTTAAAAAACAATCTCAATTATAGTTCCAAACAGGCACTTAAAAGCCACCTAAGTCATATTATTACATGTAGCAAAATCTAATGAAAGAGTTACAAAGTAGTACTAAATGTGACATGCAATACTTGTACATTTATAATATCTGTTTTGTTTTTAATATTAAATATTTCATTTGATGATTTTCTAATTTTTGCTCGATAAATTGAGTCTATAAAAACTAAAACTGGCAGTATATAATAACCTTTTATTTTATTTTATAATTACTAAAAACAATTTGCTAACATTCTACCTTTGGACAAGCTGTATTGATCCTCCATAAAACAATCTTAATCCATGCTTGATAAAGCACAAAACAATTTAGTAGAAAAAGAGAAAAAGACCGGAAAAGCGTAAACATTGAATATCCTTTTCTTAATATTTTTATAGAGCAGTTAATATTTTATACATGCGCCTCGGTTTGAGAACATATTCTATTTGATAATTAATTAATTAATTAATTTACCATTAGCAAACGTAAATTCCTTGGAATTATTCTACTGTGGCATATTGTGTTGGGGTCCAAGGCGGCAGCACCCTTTAAATACTTGTCACCCGAACTCAATCTATCCAAAAATTAAGCAGATAAAACCCTAGCTAAACCCCTGCACTTATTTGACTACGAACTGTTTTCTAGGTCCTAACCATAGAAAAATTCTGCGCCTTTTAGGATCAGCCAAGAAAGTAGCCAAAACGGGTCTTCCTCTGTGGATGCTTGGGTGGGGTGTGGATCGGTTACGAGCCGATATGAGCCGTTTGCTAGCAATTCTATTCCACCAGGTAATTCACGAGTGTGTGTATGTGTCACCACCTTTCCTTGTTTCTTACAAATTTTCCTTAAATTTGATCTCATTTTAAGAGTTCATGACACTGATTTTGTGTTTTTTGCGATAGGGGGTGCTAGATGAGCAATTCTTGCAGCTCCAGCAACTTCAAGATGAGAGCTCACCAAATTTCGTATCTGAAGTTGTCAACATCTACTTCCATGAGTCCGAGAAACTTTTACGAAATCTGAGGGGCCTATTGTAATCATATCCTTCTCCCATCTCAGACTCTACATTTTCATTTTTCTTCCTCTAACGGGATTTGCTAAACTGATGGGTACTGCGATTGCAGGTTGGATAGAGAGTTCTCTGACTACAAGAAAATGGGAATCCATTTGAATCAGTTCATGGGAAGCAGCTCCAGCATTGGTGCCAATAGAGTCAGAAATGTGTGCGTTGCCTTCCGCGCCGCTTCTGAGCAGAACAACCGTGCTGGGTATACCCCCTCCTCCAATCTCCCCTCTGTATTCGTGCTCATTTCTTTTCTGTCACCTCCTCTCCCAAGATGCACGCAAACATGTAGTCTAGAGAGAGAGAGGTGGTGGCTAACAAGAGATGTTTTGATTCAGGTGCCTGAGAGCTTTGGAGTTGCTAGAGCACGAGTACTGCTACCTCAAGAACAAGCTGCACGAACTGTTCCAAGTACACTGCTAACGTTTCCAACGCTTTTTAGATCTTTTTGTTTCTCAGTTTGGCATAAATATAAATATAGTTACAAATTGTATCGCTAATTTCCATGCAGATGGAACAGCAGAGAGTTCTGGCAGCTGGAGCGAGGTACCCGCTGCAGCAGCAGCAGCATTAAAGCGAAGACGATGACTCTGGTTTCCATGAAGCTTGTCCACCAGAACCATTCCTAGAGCTGATGCCACTTATTATATATATATATATATAGGGAAAGAAAATCAAAGGGGCTAGAGCCCTGTTACTTGTCTTCAATGTTTTTTGTTCTTTTTCAAATTTGAATCTGTCTGGTTGACTGCACAAGAATTTGAGTTGAAGTTGCTGTTTTGGCTCTGATATCAAATCAATCTTCTTTTCGTAATGTTATTTTGTACGTTGTGATATATATACGAGTATTTATTTTGGGATCAGCTTTATGGCAAAAGTAATGCAATCGGCTCTTTCTTTCTAGAACTGTCACATTTTACAGCTATAGACGACACCTATCGATCTCTCTTTTCCAACATGTCCTGTAGTTTGCTACTATTATTCGGTTAATGTTCAATTATATTTTTTAAATTTAAATTATAGGGCCTTGTGATTAATTGAAAATAAATAGAGGTGGAAATACTCCTTTTGTTACCAACTATTTCCATTAACCAGAAAATAATGTTCAACAAGTTTAAGAGATTATTTTCTGATTAATAGAAATAGTGTCCTCTTTAATTGGCGAGTTGAGAAGATCATTACTGCCTGTTTTGGAGTGCGTTGCAATCGGTGTTTTGCTGAAATTTGATTTTTTTTCATTTTAAATAATATAGTTTGGTGTTTTTAGATAATTTTGATGTACTGATATCAAAAATAAATTTTAAAAAAATAAAAAAAACATCATTTTAATGTATTTTAGCACGAAAAACATTTTGAAAAGCTACCATAATTGCACTCCCAAATAGACCCTACATGATTACTATAAACAATGCCATGATAAACAGTTGCATGAAGATAATGATTTTCTGGTTAAGGGAAATATTGTCCTACAAAATAGTAAGGTAAGATGATTAACCATTTATTTTTAAAGTAATTTAAAAACTTATGCCCGATCTGGTTTGGTTTAATGGATTGAGCTGTTTAGGAGTGTAATTGCGGTGATTTTTGAAAGTGTTTATTATTTAGAAATGCATCAAAATGATTTTTTTTAAATCATTTTTGATATCAGCACATCAAAATAATCTAAAAATATTATTTTTTAATTTAAAATAAAAAATAAAAAATTATTTTTTATAATTACTTTCCTATCGGAATGTTAAACACCAACGAAGTCAAAATCAAACTGAACCCAGTAAATCATATAGATGTAGTGGTGCATCACCTCGTCGGAATTAGCAAAACATGGCAATGAAATCATAAAAGAAAGATTTTCTTTTTAAATTACCACATAAATTTAAAATTTTTAGCATAATTACATTATTTGAGAATTTTTTAGTGAAATAACATATTTTCACCAAACGATAATTACTAGATCACAAAAAAATGATAATTAGATAAATTTCACCTAACGAAAACTTAATATGAATTAGTAAATACATAAGAAGCAAAGCCTCCTCCAAACATTACCTTTACTTGTCTTTTCTTTTCGTTTTTGTGCTATGGCATTCTCTTCACTTCTAGTCTATTTACTAGTTAAATTACCCGCATTATATTGCGGGCTGAATAAATAATGTTTATAATTGTTGGAATTGAAATAAATAATAGATTTTGCTAGTTTAAAAATAAAATATAACATCTATACATGCAGAGTTTGATATAATAAAATATATCAACAAACTATATTATAACAATAACAACATCAAAGCCTTAATGTCTAAAAATATCATTACTATTATTGCTAAATCAATAAAAATTATTAAACAACACCGAGGAAAAAAATAAAAAACAATAACAATAGAGGAAGAAAAAACAATAATAATAATAATAATAATAATAATAATATTGCGTTAATAATGAAAAAAATAAATAAATAAATAACCCTAAAAACTTTAACAAAAAAACAAACCAAAATAAATTAATAAATAATAAAATAAAATAAAAATTATTAGCTGAAAAAAATATTATTTGACGTGAAAATTAAAAAACTAAATGAAAGAACAACAAAAAAAAAAGAAATATAAATTTTGAAATAATCATAAACACAATATAAATTTTAAGAACAAAATTTTTCAAAAAAAATACTACCTCAAAAAAAGAGATTAATAAAAATTATTAAATTACTCCAAAAAACAAATCAACAACATTAACAAAAGAGTAAGCAAGAAAACAACTAAAATTATTATTATTATTATTGCTTTAATAATGAAAAAAACAAAATTAAATCAAAGACTAAAAAAACATAAAAACTTTAACAAAAGAGCAAAACAAATAATAAAAAAATGATAAAATAAAAATTATTAGCTGAGAAAAAATCACTTAACTTGAAAATAATAATAAACTAATAAAAAAATAAAAGAAAGAACAAAGAGGAAAAAAAACAGAAATATCAATTATCAAATAATCACAAACACAAACTAAAATTTAAGAGCTAAATCTTTCAAAAAAATATAACCTCAATAAATAAGATAATAAAATTTAAAAACTAAAGCTAAGAGCGCACACAAACTAAAATTTAAGAGCTAAATCTTTCAAAAAATATAACCTGAATAAATAAGAAAATAATAAAATTTAAAAACTAAAGCTAAGATGCACGCACAGCACACACACACATATATATGGACAAAAATAGAAAATATTTCAGAAATATAAAAAAAATAAAGGAACTAAAATAAAAAATTAAAAATATAAGGGCCATAATGAAAACCAAATATATTATCAATTTCAATCAAATGACGAAATTGAAAAAATTAAAACTTTTGTACCGAATATATTAAATGATTTAAAACCAATCCGGAAATTAAGAGAATGAAAACCGAATTGAAACCTAAATATATAATCAATTTCAAGCAACGGATCCAATTGAAACAAATCAAAACTTATATAATAAAAATCAGGGTCATGCAAAACAATTAAAAGATAAAGGACTGGAATTAAAACACCAGAAAACCAAGGGTCTGCCCTGTACTTTTAGCATGCGGGAGAGAGAAAGGGGATAAAACGTTCTCCAGTGGGACCCGACACGCCACACCAGGAGGCAGAGTACAAGGCGACGCATCGAGTGAGATGCTAAATGAACATTTTACTCCACTGGAGAACGTTGCACGCGTCGCACAAAGCAGGTGTGAAGCCAAATACTGTCGGCTATGTGTGGCACACGCACGCACAATATTCAGCAGAAAATAATAATAATTATAAAAAAATGATCAATTACCGAAATACCCCTACATCCAAATATTCAATGTTGTCTTATTAGGGGGCAAATTAGTATTTAGCAAAAAAAAATTTAAAAATAAAATTCTCGTGGTACCCCTCCCGACTAGAATTGTTTTTTTTGTCTTATGTGGGGACAATTTAGTATTTAGCTATTTTTTTAAAAATATGAAATGTATGTGGAACCCCTACCGACATCAATGATTTTTGTCTTTTTCAAGAGATAAAATGGTTATTTATTGTGCAAATAAATATAAAAAAATTAATAAACCGGTTTACCGACCAAACCGAACAAAAAACCAAACCGAACCAAAAATCAAACCGAACCAAAAATCAAACCGAACTAAAAACACATCATTACAATCCACAGTGTTTTCACTCACAATAAACAATGAAACACTGACTTTTTTGGTTAATTCTATAATTCCAAACTTTATTAATATTGTTAGAAACCTAAAATCTTCAATCTTGTAGCAGCAGCAGCAGCAACAACCAAAATTAATATAAACTATATTTGAAGACATCACCTACCACAAACTCCTCCAAATACCCTGGTGTACAATTCTTCTCGAAAGCAATCACAATCAATTTGACAAGTAAATTCACTTCGTAACATTGGGATCCACCGTTAGGGTTGCTCATCGACTAGAAATTGACTTCACAATTATTTCTGAACCTTGCCAATGTGCTCTGTGGTGAATAATTCTTGGGTCCTCGAGCTGATGCAGGGAAGGATACTCCGAATCTTGAGCTTTTTTTTATGACCGGGGTGTCCGGGCCAGCTTGCGCGTACCGCAACTAATCCCTGGGTTCACTGAACATTCTGCAAGCCCAATGAACAGGTAAAACACTACGGAGGTGACAGACGTGACTGACAAGGCTTGAACCTGGGGTGGAAAAAAGACAAACTCTCTCTCTGACCATCAGGCCGAAGTCTTGAGCTTTAGATTCGGTGGTAGACGTCGTATAAAGCAAGGCGAAAGATTCACACCAGTCTTTCTAGAAAGCTAGCTGTATGGACAAACAAGTGGATCCCAAAACAAATGGGTGCCCTTGGAAGTGTTCATGTGGGAGGTGGGAGGCTAGCTGTACATAGAAACAATGAAAATGAAAACAATAGCTAAAGTAGCTCCACGTCTCCAGTTCCCGATGAAACGCCAATGGGTTTAACTTCCACAAATTTATTGAAATATAATTATTATTTATTGCTGTTTAAAAACACAACATACACAATTCTAAATCACAATATTAAAAATGTATTTTTACTAAATGTTTTTGTTTATATATTAATTTGTTAATTTAATTATATGTTGTTCTAAGAAAACGAGGAAACCACGGTCCAACCAAATGAAAATCTTACACAAAAATCTGTTTAAAAGTATGGTTGAAATTATTTTTCAAAGTATTTTTTGTTCGGAATTGCATTAAAATATTTTTTTTATTTTTTTTAAAAAATTATTTTTGACATTAACATATTAAAAATATCTAAAAATACAAAAAATAATTTAAAACAAAAATAAAAACAAGATAATTTAAATTATTTTTAAAATGCTTTTAAAATACAATAATAAACAACACACAGTATGTAGAAATTAAACTGGTATCCCCTATTTTAGTCCTCTCTAATAATTAAAATAAAATTCTCTGTTGGAATTCCATTAATCACAATAGAGTGTGAAGTTGAGGTGCAATATAATAAATACTATGTATTCAATCCCTATATGCTTTTTTTATTAACGCCTGTTTGGATGAGCGATACAAACGGCGTTTCGCCAAATTTTATTTTATTTTTTTGCATTTTAAATGAAATTGTTTTAGTGCATTTAGATCATTTTGATGTGCTGATATCAAAAATGATTTTTAAAAAATAAAAAAAAATATTATTTTGATATATTTCGACACGAAAAGAATTTTGAAAAGCTACCGCAACCGCACTCCCAAACAGGCGCTTAATTTTGATGTTTCATTAATTTCATGCTCTCCTATAATTTTATTTATTTACTTTTAAATATAATAATAAATAGTAAATTAAGCACGATCAATTGAAGGTCTTAAGGACTTTGGATATAAGAGGGACTAATTATTTACTTTCTATAAAAAGATGGACCAAATTACAATTAACTCATTCAAGAGACTGGAGCCACGCCTCCGCGATGGTGGAACAAAGCGAGATATTATTATATTGCAATTTGCACCTCAAGTTGCAATTTGCACCTCAAGTCTCTCTCCCTCTCCGGGACTTCGACGTTGACAGCACTTCTCATTTCTTTAACGTCCCTGACATTTATTGTACAGAACCTGGCCTGACTTTGAGGATAGTCAATCTGTTTTATAGAGATCATCTTCGAATCAAATCGAATTGAAGAATCCAGAAGGAGAAATGGATGGAGGCTTGGTCGTGAATGATGGGTTTATCTATGAAGAAGAGAAGCTTCTCACAGTGCTCAAGACTTCTCTGTTTTTCGCTAATGATGGCTTCACCGTCTATGATTGCAAAGGTGAGTTGGTGTTCCGGGTTGAATCGTACGGGCCTGACTCTCGTGATCAGGGCGAAATCGCTCTCATGGACGCCCATGGCCGCTGTCTACTCACTGTCAGAAGAAAGGTACTCCTCTCTCTCCCTGTATATATCTGTATGGACGAGTTCGCTCAGCTGGTCATCTCTCTCTACTGTTTAATTGGTCCGATTAACTTGCTAGTTATTCTGTTATTGAGCTCTATGGATCCGATTGAACATTTGCTCCAACTTATTTTTATTTTCTTAAGAATGGCTAAAATGGGGAATGCTTAACTGGATTGTGTTCGTTTGGGGATTTCGATTGATTAATGAATTTCTATTGGATTTGAGATTTAAATGTAACGTTTGATTTCAAGCCTGACTGATACTGAGTCTACCCGGTGAGTTAATCGTCTGAAAGAAATTAACTGTGGAATAAAGTTTATATAAAACACACACTTTTCGTTACATGCATGCATGCATACACACATACATAAATACATACATAACGTATAATTATCATAATCTTGAAAATATACTAGATAGTATTCGTGATCTAATCTTAACTGTTTTTATGTTGAATTAATGGAGTTGATCAATTGGTACGCACAGAGGCCGAGTCTGCATCAAAGGTGGGAAGGGTATTCAGGTGAAGGAACAGACGGTAAAAAACCGATCTTTAGCGTGCGAAGATCATCCATAATCGGACGGTGTAACGTGACGGTGGAAGTGTATGGGAGTCCAGGTGCGGAGTACCAGATAGAAGGATCCTTTGCGAACAGATCATGCACCATATTCAATGCAGAGAAGGAATCGATGGCTGAGATCAGACGCAAAGTAGATGCCTCCACTAATGTAGTGCTTGGCAAGGACGTCTTCTCTCTGTGCCTTAAGCCTGGTTTTGATGGTGCATTCGCTATGGGCTTGGTTTTGGTTCTTGATCAAATTACTGGTGATGATGCTGTCCCCACAACCGAGGATTAGAAAGATATATATATATTAGATATTTTCGATATTTTTAGATTATTTTAATATAATAATATTAAAAATAATTTTGACTTGCTTCACGATAACATTCACATATTTAGGGACACAAGGTTATCCTTGAGTCAATGTCTTTCTTTCTATCTTTTTCTCCCAATACTTTTGGTTCTTACGTACATGATTACCTATAGTCAATATTATATTAAACCTAGTTTTCGAGTAATTATTTACTTAAATTCAGAAGGTCGCTGCTTAACCATATAATTAAGAGGTTTTTAATAAGAAGATTTCATAATTTTTATAGACTTTCCCATCCCATCCATGTTAATTAGGATATGACAATTGCAACAGTATATACAAGTTGTCTATAAAATAACATGCGGTTTTTAAAACACTTGTTAATATGATGTTTGTATATATTCTAAGTATATAAGATTAATAGAAATGATGTTTACTTACTACTCTAGTATCAGCTTTAGAGTTTTTCTAATAGATTTTTTCATTTACTGGCAATCAAATTTTCATATTTTTGGTTATATATAATCATGACAAAATAAGATTGATACGGCATATAGTATTCTATCACATCTTTTAATAAATAAAAAATTAAAAAAATACATCTCAATACCTATAGAATTTTTGATTATATGATTTTTTTGAACCCACGGCAGCATTTATTTTCTTAAAATAAACTACAAATTTGGTTGGTATTGTACTAGCAATTAATTTTTAAAATGTTTTTTACTTGAAAATATATCAAAATAATTTTTTTATTCTTTTGCAATTTATTTTTTCAATCAACATTTTAACATGATCTAAAAAAACAAAAATATTATTTCAAGTAAGTAAACAAATTTAAAAAATATTTATAAAAAATGTTTTCAATACACAAAAACAAACAAGGCTTTCTATATCATCATTTATGTTTTTTGGGGGACATGTTGTTCAATAGTTTTAAAGTCAATAAATTAGGCTGAAGTTGTATATTGTAAAGTCAATAAATATTGTTCAACTATTTTAGCTCATTCCAAAATCAAAAGGGGGACCTTGAGACGGTGCCAACCAGGTCTTGTTTCTCCTCTGTTAGGTGGTGGCAAACCTTCGCAACTTGTTCAACTTGTTCCTTCGTCTTGCTGTTTTGAAATTGCTAATATTCTTTTGTGCTCTTCGACACTTTCTTGATGGACATGGGAGGGCAATTCATAAAAATATGGCCTCTCTAATAAGATATTCATGTTTGATTGAAGGGTAGAAATCAAAATAAAATTTTAATTTCATTCTAATGTAGGAATTAGAAGGAAGAGTGGGACAAGAAATGAAAAATAAACATAAATTCAATTTCATGATAGAGATTGGATTAAAAAAAGAAATGAAAATTATTTTTAATCTATATGTGTGTGTGTGGATAGTCCCACATGTGACAATGTACCACAATTCTAGTAACCCTAAATTTTTCAATCACACTTTGATACCAATAAGTTGGATGTGGATTTTGCCTTAAAATATTGTTTAATAGTTTTGAAAATTAAATATATCTTTTAAATTGTACATTGGTAAATATATCTTTTAAATTGGTCATAGTTGTTATTGTTTTGGCAAATTTGTTGATAAAGTGTTCTTTCTTGACTACTTATCACCCACTCAGTCTAGACCTATAATGGATTAATTTTGGACAGCAAAAAAGATTAAATAAGGTTTATTTAGACCCTAAACTTGTGCATTATAGACTTCAGTTACAATGATATTTATAATATAGCTTGGGTTCATTGAAGAATTGTAATAAATTTTTAAAAATACATATAGTATTATTTTGATGTATTGTTAAATAAAAATTATTTAGACCCACTTTCACAGATATTTTAAATTGCAAGTAAATGTAATTTTCTTTTTCTAGTCATTTTGATATTTTTTTGAGGTCGTTTTTTAGAGTGTGAGGGTTTTATCAAGTACTCCCCACCCTAAATTTTATTTTAATTATTATTGTTGCTGTTATAGTTATTATTAGTGTCATGAAGTACC
>CM063588.1:14299760-14332898 GCA_032356905.1 Salix exigua | reverse complement strand
ACATATTTTTAAAAAATTATTACAATTCTTCAATGAACCCAAGCTATATTATAAATATCATTGTAACTCAAGTTTATTATGCACAAGTTTAGGGTCTAAATAAACCTTATTTAATTTTTTTGTTGTCCAAAATTAATCCATTATAGGTCTAGACTGATTGGGTGATAAGTAGTCAAGAAAGAACACTTTATCAACAAATTTGCCAAAACAATAACAACTATGACCAATTTAAAAGATATATTTACCAATTTACCAATGTAAAATTTAAAAGATATATTTAATTTTCAAAACTATTAAACAATATTTTAAGGCAAAATCCACATCCAACTTATTGGTATCAAAGTGTGATTGAAAAATTTAGGGTTACTAGAATTGTGGTACATTGTCACATGTGGGACTATCCACACACACACATATATTAAAAAATCATTTTCATTTCTTTTTTTTAATCCAATCTCTATCATGAAAATGAATTTATGTTTATTTTTTATTTCTTGTCCCACTCTTCCTTCTAAGTCCTACATTAGAATGAAATGAAAATTTTATTTTGATTTCTACCCTTCAATCAAACTTAAATATCTTATTAGAGAGACCATATTTTTATGAATTGCCCTCCCATCTCCATCAAGAAAGTGTCAAAGAGCTCAAAAAGAATAGTAGCAATTTCAAAACAGCAAGACGAAGGAACAAGTTGAACAAGTTGCGAAGGTTTGCCACCACCTAACAGAGGAGAAACAAGACCTGGTTGGCACCGTCTGAAGGTCCCCCTTTTGATTTTGGAATGAGCTAAAATAGTTGAACAATATTTATTGACTTTAAAATATACAACTTCAGCCTAATTTATTGACTTTAAAACTATTGAACAACATGTCCCCCCAAAAACATAAATGATGATATAGAAAGCCTTGTTTGTTTTTGTGTATTGAAAACATTTTTTATAAATATTTTTTAAATTTGTTTACTTACTTGAAATAATATTTTTGTTTTTTTAGATCATGTTAAAATGTTGATTGAAAAAATAAATTGCAAAAGAATAAAAAAATTATTTTGATATATTTTCAAGTAAAAAACATTTTAAAAATTAATTGCTAGTACAATACCAACCAAATTTGTAGTTTATTTTAAGAAAATAAATGCTGCCGTGGGTTCAAAAAAATCATATAATCAAAATTCTATAGGTATTGAGATGTATTTTTTTAAAAACATTTTATTAAAAGATGTGATAGAATACTATATGTCGTATCAATCTTATTTTGTCATCATTATATATAACCAAAAATATGAAAATTTGATTGCCATTAAATGAAAAAATCTATAATGAAAACTCTAAAGCTGATACTAGAGTAGTAAGTAAACATCATTTCTATTAATCTTATATACTTAGAATATATACAAACATCATATTAACAAGTGTTTTAAAAACCGCATGTTATTTTATAGACAACTTGTATATACTGTTGCAATTGTCATATCCTAATTAACATGGATGGGATGGGAAAGTCTATAAAAATTATGAAATCTTCTTATTAAAAACCTCTTAATTATATGGTTAAGCAGCGACCTTCTGAATTTAAGTAAATAATTATTCGAAAACCAAAAGTATTGGGATATAAAGACGAAGATAACCTTGTCTGGATAGAAAGAAAGACATTGACTCAAGGATAACCTTGTGTCCTAAATATGTGAATGTTATCGTGAAGTCAGTTAAAATTATTTTTAATAATATTACATCAAAATAATCTATAAATATCGAAAATATTTAATATATATATATATATATATATATCAAAAACACTTTCTAAAAATACACAATGAAGTTTCTAATCCTCGGTTGTGGGGACAGCATCATCACCAGTAATTTGATCAAGAATCAAAACCAAGCCCATAGCGAATGCACCATCAAAACCAGGCTTAAGGCACAGAGAGAAGACGTCCTTGCCAAGCACTACATTAGTGGAGGCATCTACTTTGCGTCTGATCTCAGCCATCGATTCCTTCTCTGCATTGAATATGGTGCATGATCTGTTCGCAAAGGATCCTTCTATCTGGTACTCCGCACCTGGACTCCCATACACTTCCACCGTCACGCTACACCGTCCGATTATGGATGATCTTCGCACGCTAAAGATCGGTTTTTTACCGTCTGTTCCTTCACCTGAATACCCTTCCCACCTTTGATGCAGACTCGGCCTCTGTGCGTACCAATTGATCAACTCCATTAATTCAACATAAAAACAGTCAAGATTAGATCACAAATACTATCTAGTATATTTTCAAGATTATGATAATTATACGTTATGTATGTATGTATGTATATGTGTATGTATGTGTGTGTGTGTGTGTGTGCATGCATGCATGTAACGAAAAGTGTGTGTTTTATATAAACTTTATTCCACAGTTAATTTCTTTCAGACGGTTAACTCACCGGGTAGACTCGGTATCAGTCAGGCTTGAAATCAAACGTTACATTTAAATCTCAAATCCAATAGAAATTCATTAATCAATCGAAATCCCCAAACGAACACAATCCAGTTAAGCATTCCCCATTTTAGCCATTCTTAAGAAAATAAAAATAAGTTGGAGCAAATGTTCAATCGGATCCATAGAGCTTAATAACTAGCAAGTTAATCGGGCCAATTAAACAGTAGAGAGAGATGACCAGCTGAGAGAACTCGTCCATACAGATATATACAGGGAGAGAGAGGAGTACCTTTCTTCTGACAGTGAGTAGACAGCGGCCATGGGCGTCCATGAGAGCGATTTCGCCCTGATCACGAGAGTCAGGCCCGTACGATTCAACCCGGAACACCAACTCACCTTTGCAATCATAGACGGTGAAGCCATCATTAGCGAAAAACAGAGAAGTCTTAAGCACTGTGAGAAGCTTCTCTTCTTCATAGATAAACCCATCATTCACGACCAAGCCTCCATCCATTTCTCCTTCTGGATTCTTCAATTCGATTTGATTCGAAGATGATCTCTAACAGGTTGACTATCCTCAAAGTCAGGCCAGGTTCTGTACAGTAAATGTCAGGGACGTTAAAGAAATGAGAAGTGCTGTCAACGTCGAAGTCCCGGAGAGGGAGAGAGACTTGAGGTGCAAATTGCAACTTGAGGTGCAAATTGCAATATAATAATATCTCGCTTTGTTCCACCATCGCGGAGGCGTGGCTCCAGTCTCTTGAATGAGTTAATTGTAATTTGGTCCATCATATTTATTGAAAGTAAATAATTAGTCCCTCTTATATCCAAAGTCCTTAAGACCTTCAATTGATCGTGCTCAATTTACTATTTTTTATTATATTTAAAAGTAAATAAATAAAAAAATTATAGGAGAGCATGAAATTGATGAAACATCAAAATTAAGCGTCTATTTGGGAGTGCGGTTGCGGTAGCTTTTCAAAATTCTTTTCGTGCCGAAATTTATCAAAATAATATATTTTTTTTTATTTTTTAAAAATTATTTTTGACATCAACACATCAAAATGATTTAAACATACTAAACAAAATTTCATTTAAAATACAAAAAAAAATTGACAAAACGCCGTTTGGACTGCTCATCCAAACAGGGATTGAATACATAGTATTTATTATATTGCACCTCAACTTCACACTCTATTGTGATTAATGGAATTCCAACATAGAATTTTATTTTAATTATTAGAGAGGACTAAAATAGAGGATACCAGTTTAATTTCTACATACTGTGTGTTGTTTATTATTGTATTTTAAAAGCATTTTAAAATAATTTAAATTTTCTTGTTTTTATTTTTGTTTTTGTTTTAAATTATTTTTTGTGTTTTTAGATAATTTTAATATGTTAATGTCAAAAATAAATTTAAAAATAAAAATAAAAAAAAACATTTTAATGCAATTCCAAACAAAAAATACTTTGAAAAATAATTTCAACTTTTAAACAGATTCTTGTGTAAGATTTTCATTTGGTTGGACCGTGGTTTCTTCGTTTTCTTAGAACAACATGTAATTAAATTAACAAATTAATATATAAACAAAAACATTTAGTAAAAATACATTTTTAATATTGTGATTTAGAATTGTGTATGTTGTGTTTTTAAACAGCAATAAATAATAATTATATTTCAATAAATTTGTGGAAGTTAAACCCATTGGTGTTTCATCGGGAACTGGAGACGTGGAGCTACTTTAGCTATTGTTTTCATTTCATTCATTGTTTCTATGTACAGCTAGCATCCCACCTCCCACATGAACACTTCCAAGGCACCCATTTGTTTTGGGATCCACTTGTTTCTCCATACAGCTAGCTTTCTAGAAAGACTGGTGTGAATCTTTCGCCTTGCTTTATACGACGTCTACCACCTAATCTAAAGCTCAAGAATTCGGTTTGTCTTCCTCTCATCTCAGGTTCAAGTTTTGTCAGGCATGTCTGTCATTCTCGCAGTGTCTTACCTGTTTATTGGGCTTGCAAGATGTTCAGTGAGCCCGGGGATTAGTTGTGGTGCGCGCAAGCTAGCCCGAACACCCCGGTCATCAAAAAATAAAAAGCTCAAGATTCGGAGTATCCTTCCCTGCATTAGCTCGAGGACCCAAGAATTATTCACCATAAAGCACATTGGTGAGGTTCAGAAATAATTGTGAAGTCAATCTCTAGTTGATGAGCAACCCTAACGGTGGATCCCAATGTTGCGAAGTGAATTTACTTGCCAAATTGATTACGATTGCTTTCGAGAAGAACTGTACACCAGGGTATTAGGAGGAGTTTGTGTTAGGTGATGTCTTGAAATATAATTTATATTCATTTTGGTTGTTGCTGCTACAAGATTGAAGATTTTAGGGTTTCTAACAATATTAATAAAGTTTGGAATTATAGAATAAACCAAAAAAAGTCAGTGTTTCATTGTTTATTGTGAGTGAAAACACTGTGGATTGTAATGGTGTGTTTTTAGTTCGGTTTGATTTTGGTTCGGTTTGGTTTTTTGTTCGGTTCAGTCGGTAAACCAGTTTATTAATTTTTTTACATTTATTTCCACAATAAATAACCATTTTATCTCTTGAAAAAGACAAAAATCGTTGCTGTCGGGAGGGGTTCCACATACATTTCATATTTTTAAAAAAATAGCTAAATACTAAATTGTCCCCAAATAAGATAAAAAAAAAATAATTCTAGTCGGGAGGGGTACCACGATAATTTCATTTTAAAAACAAATTGCTAAATATGAATTTGCCCCCCCCCCCACCCCACAACATGGAATATTTGGATGTAGGGGTATTTCGGTAATTGATCATTTATTATTATTATTTTCTGCCGAATATTGTGCATGTGTGTGCCACACATAGCCGACAGTATTTGGCCTCACACCTGCTTCGTGCGGCGCGTGCAACGTTCTCCAGTGGCGTAAAATGTCCATTTAGCATTTCACTCGATGCGTCGCCTTGTCCTCTGCCTCCTGGTGTGGCGTGTCGGGTCCCACTGGAGAGCGTTTTTTTCCCTTTCTCTCTCTCGCATGCTAAAAGTACAAAGCAAACCCTTGGTTTTATGGTGTTTTAATTTCAGTCCTTTTATCTTTTAATTGTTTCGCATGACCCTGATTTTTATTATATAAGTTTTGATTTGTTTTAATTGGATCCGTTGGTTGAAATTGATTATATATTTAGGTTTCAATTCAGAACTCATTCTTTTAATTTCCGGAATGGTTTTAAATCCTCTAATATATTCGGTACAAAAGTTTTAATTTTTTCAATTTCGTCCTTTAATTGAAATTGATAATATATTTAGTTTTTATTTCGGCACTTATACTTTTAATTTTTTATTTTAATTCATTTAGTTTTTTTATATTTCTGAAATAGTTCCTATTTTCGTCCATATGTGCATGTGTGTGTGGGTGTGTGTGGTGCTCTTAGCTTTAGTTTTTAAATTTTATTATTTTCTTATTTATTGAGGTTATATTTTTTTGAAAGATTTAGCTATTAAATTTTAGTTTGTGCTGCGCTCTTAGCTTTAGTTTTTAAATTTTATTATTTTCTTATTTATTGAGGTTATATTTTTTTGAAAGATTTAGCTATTAAATTTTAGTTTGTGTTTGTGATTATTTGATAATTGATATTTCTGTTTTTTTTCCTCTTTTTTCTTTCTTTTATTTTTTTATTATTTTATTATTATTTTCAAGTTAAGTGATTTTTCTCAACTAATAATTTATCATTTTTTATTTTTGTTTGCTCTTTTGTTAAAGTTTTTATGTTTTTTTAGTCTTTGATTTAATTTTTTTCATTATTAATGCAATAATAATAATTTTAGTTTTTTTTCTCACTCTTTTGTTAATGTTGTTGATTTGTTTTTTGAAGTAGTATTTATTTTGAAAAATTTTGTTCTTAAAATTTAGTTTGTGTTTATGATTATTCCGAAAATTTATATTAATCTCTATTTCTTAAAGTTTTTTGATTTTCACATCAAATAATATTTTTTTCAGCTAATAATTTTTATTTTGTTTTATTATTTATTTATTTATTTTGGTTTGCTTTTTTGTTAAAGTTTTAAGGTTTTTTTATTTAATTTTGTTTTTTTAATTAAATAATAATAATAATAATAATTATAGTTTTTTTTCTTCCTCTATAGTTATTGTTTTTTATTTTTTTCCTCGGTGTTGTTTAATAATTTTTATTGATTTAGCAATAATAGTAATGATATTTTTAGATATTAAGGCTTTGATGTTGCTATTGTTATAATAGAGTTGTTGATATGTTTTATTATATCAAACTCTGCATATATAGATGTTATATTTTATTTTTAAACTAATTATTTCAATTCCAACAATTATAAAAGTTATTTGTTCAGCCCGCAACGTAGTGCGGGTAATTTAATTATTAAATAGACTATGAGTGAAGAGAATGCCATGGCACAAAAACAAAAATATAAGACAAGTAAAGGTAATGTTTGGAGGAGGCTTCGCTTCTTATGTATTTACTAATTCATATTAAGTTTTCATTGGGTGAAATTTATCTAATTATCATTTTTTTGTGATCTAGTAATTATCGTTTGATGAAAATATGTTATCTCACTAAAAAAATTCTCAAATAATGTAATTATGCTAAAACTTTTAAATTTATGTGGTAATTTAAAAAGAAAATCTTTCTTTTATGATTTCATTGCCATGTTTTGCTAATTCCGACGAGGTGATGCACCACTACATCTATATGATTTACTGGGTTCAGTTTGATTTTGACTTCGTTGGTGTTTAACATTCCGATAGGAAAGTAATTATGAAAAAAATGAATTTTTTTTATTTTTATTTTTTATTTTAAATTTAAAAAATAGTGTTTTTAGATCATTTTGATGTGCTAATGTCAAAAATGATTTAAAAAAAAACATCATTTTAATACATTTCTAAATAATAAACACTTTCAAAAATCACCGCAATCACACTCTTAAACAGCTCAAACCATTAAACCAAACCAGATCTCCGTAAGATTCTAATACTTTAAAAATGAATGGTTAATCATCTTACCTTGACTATTTTGTAGGACAATATTTCCCTTAACCAGGAAATCATCATCTTCAAGCAACTATTTATCATGACATTGTTTCTATTAATCATGTAGGGTGTGCTTGAGAGTGCGATTACGGTAGCTTTTCAAGCTGAAATACATCAAAATGATTTTTTTATTTTTTTAAAAATTATTTTTGACATTAACATCAAAATTATCTAAAAACACCAAATTATATTCATTTAAAATGAAAAAAAAATTTCAGCAAAACATCGATTGTAACGCACTCTCAAACGGGCTGTAATGATCTATTCAATGCCAATTAAAGAGGACACTATTTCTATTAATCAGAAAATAATCTCTTAAACTTGTTGAACATTATTTTCTGGTTAATGGAAATAGTTGGTAACAAAAGGAGTATTTCCACCTCTATTTATTTTCAATTAATCACAAGGCCCTATAATTTAAATTTAAAAAATATAATTGAACATTAACCGATTAATAGTAGCAAACTACAGGACATGTTGGAAAAGAGAGATCGATAGGTGTCGTCTATAGCTGTAAAATGTGACAGTTCTAGAAAGAAAGAGCCGATTGCATTACTTTTGCCATAAAGCTGATCCCAAAATAAATACTCGTATATATATCACAACGTACAAAATAGCATTACGAAAAGAAGATTGATTTGATATCAGAGCCAAAACAGCAACTTCAACTCAAATTCTTGTGCAGTCAACCAGACAGATTCAAATTTGCAAAAAAGAACAAAAAACATTGAAGACAGGTAACAGGGCTCTAGCCCCTTTGATTTTCTTTCCCTATATATATATATATATAATAATAAGTGGCATCAGCAGTAGGAATGGTTCTGGTGGACGAGCTTCATGGAAACCAAAGTCATCGTCTTCGCTTTAATGCTGCTGCTGCTGCTGCTGCAGCGGGTACCTTGCTCCAGCTGCCAGAACTCTCTGCTGTTCCATCTGCATGGAAATTAGCGATACAATTCGTAACTATAATCATATTGATGCCAAACTGAGAAACAAAAAGATCTAAAAAGCGTTGGAAATGTTAGCAGTGTACTTGGAACAGTTCGTGCAGCTTGTTCTTGAGGTAGCAGTACTCGTGCTCTAGCAACTCCAAAGCTCTCAGGCACCTGAATCAAAACATCTCTTGTTAGCCACCACCTCTCTCTCTCTAGACTACATGTTTGCCTGCATCTTGGGAGAGGAGGTGACAAATAAGAAATAAGCACGAATACAGAGGGGAGATTGGAGGAGGGGGTATACCCAGCACGGTTGTTCTGCTCAGAAGCGGCGCGGAAGGCAACGCACACATTTCTGACTCTATTGGCGCCAATGCTGGAGCTGCTTCCCATGAACTGATTCAAATGGATTCCCATTTTCTTGTAGTCCGAGAACTCTCTATCCAACCTGCAATCGCAGTACCCATCAGTTTTGCACCGCGTACCCACCCCATTAAAGCAAATCCCGTTAGAGGAAGAAAAATGAAAATGTAGAGTCTGAGATGGGAGAAGGATATGATTACAATAGGCCCCTCAGATTTCGTAAAAGTTTCTCGGACTCATGGAAGTAGATGTTGACAACTTCAGATACGAAATTTGGTGAGCTCTCATCTTGAAGTTGCTGGAGCTGCAAGAATTGCTCATCTAGCACCCCCTATCGCAAAAAACACAAAATGAATGTCATGAACTCTTAAAATGAGATCAAATTTAAGGAAAATTTGTAAGAAACAAGGAAAGGTGGTGACACATACACACACTCGTGAATTACCTGGTGGAATAGAATTGCTAGCAAACGGCTCATATCGGCTCGTAACCGATCCACACCCCACCCAAGCATCCACAGAGGAAGACCCGTTTTGGCTACTTTCTTGGCTGATCCTAAAAGGCGCTGAATTTTTCTATGGTTAGGACCTAGAAAACAGTTCGTAGTCAAATAAGTGCAGGGGTTTAGCTAGGGTTTTATCTGCTTAATTTTTGGATAGATTGAGTTCGGGTGACAAGTATTTAAAGGGTGCTGCCGCCTTGGACCCCAACACAATATGCCACAGTAGAATAATTCCAAGGAATTTACGTTTGCTAATGGTAAATTAATTAATTGATTAATTAATTATCAAATAGAATATGTTCTCAAACCGAGGCGCATGTATAAAATATTAACTGCTCTATAAAAATATTAAGAAAAGAATATTCAATGTTTACGCTTTTCCGGTCTCTTTCTCTTTTTCTACTAAATTGTTTTGTGCTTTGTCAAGCATGGATTAAGATTGTTTTATGGAGGATCAATACAGCTTGTCAAAAGGTAGAATGTTAGCAAATTGTTTTTAGTAATTATAAAATAAAATAAAAGGTTATTATATACTGCCAGTTTTAGTTTTTATAGACTCAATTTATCGAGCAAAAATTAGAAAATCATCAAATGAAATATTTAATATTAAAAACAAAACAGATATTATAAATGTACAAGTATTGCATGTCACATTTAGTACTACTTTGTAACTCTTTCATTAGATTTTGCTACATGTAATAATATGACTTAGGTGGCTTTTAAGTGCATGTTTGGAACTATAATTGAGATTGTTTTTTAAAGTATTTTTTATTTAAAAATGTATCAAAATGATGTTTTTTTTTTAAAAAAAAAATTAATTTTGACATCAACACGGGAAAGTGATCTAAAAACACAAAAAAAAATTGATTTAAAATAAAAATAAAAAAATTCAATTTTTTTTTCAAAAACGTTTTTGAAACGCAATGTCAAACACCCCAAAAATCCATTTTGATTGGGTAAAAAAGGATATCGTTTTGAATTTTTTATATAAGAATGTTAAAAAGCATCACCACAACACTTGAAAAGCATTAATTCATATTAGAAAAACAATATGAAAAAAATAGTATTATCAAAGATGCATTTAATTTAGTTGATAAGTGGGTGTCTTTCTCATGTTATCATTAGTAAGGATTCAAATCCTAAAGGAAGCTGAAAAAAACAATAAATACAAGATATATTTATTTTGAAACTAAAATGAAAAAGTAAATAATTGATTGCTTAATATGTGTTCCCTTGGGTGCACAAATCTTTTAGGGATAATATCCAATTAAAAACAATTTGTATCTAAAAATCATCAAAACATTTTGGATATTTCTAAGAACAAAAATATTTTGGTGAGCTTTAAAATAGAAAGTTTAATAAGGTTTTATATCTATAATATTTAAATATGTCTAAAATATTTTGTTTATTTATAATCATTATATCATATGTACAATTATGTTTTGCACACACAAACATGAAATTGAACATCTAATATAATTTATCAATATTAAAAATATTAAATTGTGATACCTAACTTTGTAAAAGATATTTGTGCACAAAACCCCCCTTATATATGTGCATGTAATATTAAAATAAGCACAAAAAATAGTGTTTTTTTATTATTTAAAAACAACAATAATCTAAAGATGTTTAATCCTTGAAAATACTGTGTAACTTGAACATTACTAATTAATTATCATAATTTTTTCAATTTTGACATTGACTAATAATTAAATTCCAATCTCAATTTCCACTCCAAACAAAAAGGGGCTTGAACTTTTTAAGCCCTTCTTGGTGGTGGCATCATGAACTCATCAGGCATGGAAAGTGAAGGCACGTGGCACAAGTGAGCGTGTGACAAAAAATTATCTCTACGAGTATTATATGGCTGAGGAGGAGGAGGAGGGAGGGAGGGCGTGCGCTGTGGTCCTTATCGAGGTGGTTGTGGGGTATCAACCGGACCATACCCTACAAACTACAGGTATGGGGAGGTGGAGACCTGTTGCCTCCGTTCCCAGTTGATTCGCATGCTGCCTGTTATGGCAGCCTAGGGCGGCGTTTCGCCCAACTTCTTGCCCGACAACTGCCTGCAGCCGGTTGCTTGTCAGTCACCTCAGCACACACACTACTTTTAGAGACTTGAATTAAACAAATAATTAAAAAAATATTTACAACTTTTGTGTACATGCTGCCTGCCGAATGACCCTATTACTCTTGGGCTAATTTCTTACACCCTTCACTTTTTCTCTGCCTTTTTTATTTTTCTCGAGAAAAATGTTGAGTGCCGAAAAAGGGAGCCCAAAAACCAAGGCTGTAGAGGTGGTATGCAGTAAACGTAGACATGATAGTTGCTAGTGATGAAAAAATTCAGAAAGATTTTAAGGGAATTTAGCATGGTTAATTAAAAATATTGATAGAATAATAAAGTTATATATGAGTTTTATAGCTTATCTTTATTCATAATAATAATATTTAATATTATCAAAATTATGAGTTGACTTATAAGTTTTTTGTATTTTAAGTTGTTTGAATTTTTAAGTTGTATTGTTTATTTCACTTTTAACTTAATTATTTTATATCTTTACTATTCTGATGAAATTGTCTATATAATTAGTTAAAAAATTACTAATAATTACTCAATCTGAATTTATTATTTGACTTTACATTATATTTTTTGTGTCGTGTCAAAATGACAAACTTCACGACATCCCTTAAAAAACATAAAATAGATAGAAGAAAGGAGAGAAAAACATATTCTAGAGACACATTGAAATTCCAATTAAGACATTATAATTTCTTCATAAAGATCTAGAAGATTAATCCAATGACACATAGAAAAGTTAACCCAAGTGAACCATAATTATTGTCAATGCAAGTGCAATTCACTTGAGCAATAGTTCGATGATTGTTTTAACATCGAGATCTTTTTTATGGTATCAATAATGCTATAATTGAATTTTAAGTATCTTCAAAGTCGTTTTTTTCTCTTTCATCTCACACCCACTTGATATTTCTTTTAAAGATTATTATTCTTGTAAATAGTGACAAGCTATTTAACCAATTTTTTTATTTTTATTTTTGTTAAAAAGTGCTAAAAAATAAAAATAGCCTTTGAGTAATGGGTTGCAAGATTTGTCCTTGTTAATGTTATTATAACTCAGATGATGATAATGATGTTTACTTGAAAAGTACAAGTGATTGATAGTTATTTCGACACAAAAATAAAGGTGTCTGTCTAATTGCTCCATCAAGTAATCCGGATTCATATGATTTTTTTTCCTGCAAGCTTTATATATAATGGGAATTATCCATTCTATTTTTTAAAAATTATTTAATGAAGTTCCTTTATATTTGTAATTTTTAAAGCACGTAATTACTAACATTTAAATTCAACAAAAAAAGAAGCTACTAATAATTAATGTTTACTCCCACCTTTACAAATGTTAAGTTAGTGCTTGTTTGAAAGTGTTGTTGCAGTTATTTTTTAAAGTATTGTTTTTTGTTTAGAAATGTATAAAACATTATTTTTGATACCAAAACAAATTAATTTAAAGTAAAACATAAAAATATAATGTTTTTAATTTTTCAGTTGGTTTATTGTAAATTACTTTTTAATCTTTAATATTCAAAAATAAATTTAAAAAAAATAAAAGATATTTTAATATATTATTAAATAAAAACACCTTATAAATTCAAAAATAAAGCTCATACTTCTTCTTATCATTTGTTTCAACATCAATTCACTATTCTACTTTTTTCTACCCAATGTTTAAAGCACTTATAATTTAGTATCATGTAAAGGTCTCCACCTCGAACAAATTAATTTATTTAATTATCATAAGAAATGTACTAAGAAGGTACACATGCGTTGTTTTACATAGTAGTAATCAATTGCATCTATATATTTTGATTTTTCGAAAACCGTACATAAAAAAAGAAGCCTTCCTAGCGATTACTTAATCATACTCTTCTTGCGTTTTTGTCTCCATATAACCTCGACAAACTCACTGCAAAAGCATGCCTTCTCCTTCTATTGACGTGAGCAAATTCCATTCGTTATTTAATTATACAATACCTTCTGGGTTGTCGGATTATTATCATATTTATCAAATTAATCTTAGATTTTTTTTATTAAGTTTTTTCATTAATCTTCAAATTATATCATTAAGTAAAAAATAGTATATAAACAAAGTTGTTAAACTTAGTCGAGTCCATGATTTGAGTCGTGAGTTTGACGGGTCAAGCCAATAAATTTGCAGCAATCCAATATATCATTGTCTCAATATTAAAAAAATATAATCTTTATTTTTTTATTCTTGTAGTTTATGTAAATTCTTAGTCCATCAAATTATGTCAGCAACTCCAACACGAGTTAATTTTGAACTCGAGTTTGACAAGAAGTGAGGTTGAGAAATTTCAAAGTTGACCTACCGAGTTGAGTATAATAACAATACCAAATTGTTTTCTATGGGCAAAATATTTTTTTTCATCTTTATTTTTTAAATAATTTGACTTGCAGCCTAACATAAACTAACAAACTAGCTGCATCCAAAAGAGTTAGGATGTCAATTCACCTCCTTTTGTTAATATGAATAGTGAAGAAGTTTATTTTTTTTTAATTTTCATTTTCTCATTATTTCCTGAATTTAATATTTTATCATTTGCTTGATTAAGAATTTATTTTATAATTTATTTTGATTTGTTTTTTTTATAAGGTTAACACAATCTAAATCAAATATCTGAGTCTTTGGCTTATGCTTAAATCTATGAGCGTTTTATTTTTTTCTTATCTTGTAATTGAATAAAAAAACATTTTTAATCTCGACGGAGTCCATAACATGTATTGTGAAATGTGAAGTTAGAGGATTTAATTATGAAACTCGGGTCGATACAATATATTTTAGCAATTTTTTGGATAACAATCACACTCTAAACTCCCAAACGATATAACACATCTTTATCTAATTATAAAATCTTGTAGTTATCATCGTAAGTTAATGGAAATTATTTGAAAATTATTATAGCTAGAAATTTTGAGAAGCGAACCCAACTAGGCATCAAATTATTATAAGGGACGCGAAGTAAGCATGCTCTGGAGTGATGTAAGCACGTTGTCTGTTTACAGGAAGCACTTTTGATGGAGAATAAAACAGTGTTTATAATAATATATTTAACAGGCTTGTTCATCATCACCGTGCTTTTGAGCTCCCGTGCTTATTTACTACAGCCATTAATTTGTACTTATCTAGTAAAAAACAAAACATCATTTTTTATTTTCATTCCCCTCCTCTCTTTTAGCTTCGATATTCCAAATGTCGGGATAGTTTATTTTCTTCTCTGTGTTTTAGACCCTGCAGCAGATGTCACTCCTTTTTCTACCGACTAAGCTAGTGATTAAACCATGCCCTACCTTTTCAAATGTTTCTTATTTGAGAGATATATAAAAATAATTTTATTTCAACACATTAAAATAACTGCAAAAATACTAGAATAAAATGTTAGAGAGTCTTCAAATATGTAAAAAGAGGATTTTTGCAAGTATTATACACCCACCACAAGCCACCTTGGCTAGAGAGAATATATTAAATTGTCACAACTTAGAGATTAACAAGTTATTCAATATTTATACTTAATTCTTAGGCTCATTGGATTTTTTAGGATATCATTAATGACATTGTTTGTGGAAAACTCGTATTTTTTTTTTATATAGTTTTTTCAAAACTATTTTATCGATATTTTTAGTCTCCATCAAAGACAAGTATTCGAACCACTCCTATAATGAGATATGTCATTGGGTTAATGAGAGAGTAAATTTGGATTAGGTATTTGGAAACTTCACAAATGCAGTTAGAGCCTTAAGATTTTGGAAAACTTTCAAAAAATACAAGTAAATTGTTAGTTCAAATCTTTAAACATGTGTTTGTCAAGCACCCATAAAACATATAATATAGAAACTCTATCATCTCCTCCCTTATAATTGAAAGCATGATCTCAATAAAAATATCTTCAAGATGATTGTAGTTTAAATGACATAAAATATATCATGGTTAATGACTAAGAATGTAGGTTTCTTATATATAAAATACATTATTCACAATAACAATGTTTTCTTTTCTTTGATTGATGTGTAGGGCAATAACCCCATAACCTTCCAAAGATGAGATGAACTCAATATTCCTTGTGCGATTGTACAATTAAGCTTGGAAAGAATCAACATGATCTCTCTCATATGATTGCACATTTATCTAAAGGATAATATTGACTCAATATCTCTCTAATATAGTAGCTCCATAACCTTGTAAGAACATAATAGACCCAGACTTCCTAATGTGGTTGCATAATTTATCTTGGTAGGGGTTGACATGGTCTTCTTAATACAAATGCATAATTTTTCAAAGATAGAATTGATATAGCATCTCTACAATGTCATATCCCTACAATCTTCCAAGGATAAGATAAACTCATATTTTCTAGTGCGATTACAAAATTGACCCTGGAAGAGATCAAAGTCTTTCTAGCAAGATTGCATAATTCACGTTAAAAGAGATTAATATGGTCTCCCTGGTATGATGACATAATCTTCAAAGGATAAGATAAACTACCTCAATAATGATGCTTTGCTTAAAGACAATAACATCAATCTCCACCTTTATACCTTGAGTTTTTAACAATCTACTATAGATTCATCCATACTGATAGAAATTTACCTGAAACCAAGATTTCCTCTTGGTGATAAGTAGGAGGAAAATCCCTCCTAAATTTTATTAAGATTAGACAAAGTTCAAAGTTCAAATTTGAAAAATGTTTTTCTAGGTATAAGCATTAGATCTATGCAAAGTTGTAATAATTTCCTATTGGACCTTGCATACAATTTTTAATATGAAGGTTAGACCTATATACATTTTAAACAATCTTGTAAGGACTTTTAGGCTTTGTATTAAATTTTTAATGTGAGGACTAGACCCACACTGATTTTTTAGGGAACACACCTAACCTTTCATTAGGTACGAATGTTGGACCTATATAAGTTCTTAATACATGAGTAAATAGAGAAATGAAAAGAAAAAATTTTTTTGGCAAGGGAAAAAGGAAAACATATAAAAAAACTAAGGTTTATACATGGATAAAGCTAAGAAAAGATAAAAATTAAGCTCAAAAGGGGCTCACTAAGGATAATATGTTTTAGGTTGATTTTTTTGGCTCAAGTACTTAAATTTTCTAATGTCTTTATCATCTTCATGTATATATGTAATGCGAATATAATCTCAACAAGATATGAAACAAGTTCTAGAAATACATATAATTTAAGAATACATAATCAACGAATATAATATTGCAGGCTCAAAAGTTTGCATTGGTATAACATTATAAAGTCAACATGTCGTATTCTCAAAGTCATTCCCTAAACTAATTAAATATTAAAATTAGTGTGCACACTCCTTCATTCGATTTATATCTTTATTTATATTAATAAATTCTCATTTATAATACTCATAATCTCATAAATCAATAAGAGTTCAAAAGATTAAACATAGATTTTGTTTTATGAAAGGACAACAAAGAAAACCATGATAAGAAAACCAATATTTTTCTAATGCCCCCCCGCACTTAAAACACAATATTGTCTTCGATGTTTGATATAAAAGAAAATGAATATAAGAGAATGATAAAAATAATGTTTAATGTCTAATGATTCCAAGAAAAATTAATAATAGTGTTTCAACAATGATATCCTCAAAAGAAACCAAACCATCATTATTTAGCATGATAAGATGAAGCTTCATGAATCATAAGCTCATAAAAAATGATTTATTCTACTTGCTGCGATTTCCATCGATAGATTGCAATATTTGACTTTGAATGCTGTGATTTCCAAGCTCTTCCTTATTTTATTTTTTTGCCTTATCTTTCCAGAAATTTATGGATGTTAGCTTTTGAATGACATTGGAATCACTTCATTTAGATCTCTAGAGTTTCCACTATGCACAAAACACAGACTGAAAGTCAAATCTGTCAATTAGCTCCAATTACCTCTTTTTTGCATCTTTCATCCAAAAATATCTTTAAAACATAAATAAATAATATTAAGGTATTTTATAGAGAAAACATATGCAAAACACTAGGTAAATATAGATGAAACTATCAAATTAAAAATGGTCGCATCAAAAAACCACCACAACAATGAGTTCAAATTTGTCAGCCTTAACCATTCTTATATGAAATGAGGAAACTTAGTTTTTTTTTATTTCCTAGAAAATAAGTATATCCCTTAAAGTCCCAAATTGATGTTTCGTTTACATGACCACTTCTGATTTTTATAGGTGGATGTTTACTTGCAACCAAGGTTTGTTTTCCTGTTAAATTTGGATTTATTAAATTTTTGTTTAATAGTTTTCTATTTTCTTTTGCTTTAGCCTGGATAGCTTCTAACCTCCCCTTCAAATTGCATATCATATTGCATAAAAATCTGACTTGAATCTGCCTCGTGGAATTGATCCCTTGCTTGCTTTATACTATCTTATATGTTTTGCTTTAAGCTATGGTAATTAATTTGTGCGACCACCACATCATAACAATATGATATATGTATAAAGGAAAATGGAAACATGTTATGTCAATGTTTGTAAATGACTACCATTTTTTGGACTATCTTATTAATATTCCTGTTTGCAACGTCTACAACACCAATAATCTTTTGCCTATATAAGGATAAGTTTAAATGTTTTATCTTTCATTTTGTGCAAGAATCTACTATCATTTTCCCAATAAAGCTTTTAACATTGTTAATTATTATACTTTCAGGCAACCTATATTGACAAACAAAATGTCGTTCAATGAACTTCTTTATTACCTTTTGAGTGACATAAGCATATGAACTGACTTTCACCTATTATGTGAAGTAATCAATGACCAATAAGATGAATCGATGCTCATTGTTGACTTTTAAATTGATACGTTCATTCATATCTCATTCCCCGTATTATGATTGACAATACATATGTCAAATTCATACATTTGACATTTGTGGCATTTCCTGACATATTCTATGAAATTCCTTTCTATGGTTATCCATAAATACCCTGTTTTTTTATTTGTCTAGTTGTCATATGTTTGGTAGCATGGGTTTCACAAAGTCTTTCAATAAAGTTCTTGGAGTGTTTAAGCCTCCACTTTATTTAGACATCATAAAAATATTCCATCGAATGCTATTTTGTCAAACACATTCTTAAGCCAAAAAAAAACTAACAAAACAAAAAAGAAAGAGCCAAACAAACCCTTAATATTGGATTAACTCGATTGGTTTGACCTAGTTGAGTCAACTAGTCAGCTCAACTAATTGACCTGACTAGTCAACTCGACCGGGTTGACCACACTCAGTTGACTCGGTAGGGTTAACCCGAAACAAATCCAAATAAAGATTAAAATAAATAAATTAAATCTCACATAAAATTAAAAATAGCTAAACCAAACTGGATCAAACATATGCAAAACTGAAAACATGAATAGTTTTTTTCCTTTGCTCTTTCTTTTGGTTTTTAATAGTTTTTTTATTTTATTTTCACGTCAAATGATTTTTTTTAGCCAATATTTTTTATCATTTTTTATTTTTTATTTTCTCTTTTATTAAATTTTTTGGTTTTTTTATTGTTTTATTGAATTTATTTTCCCTTTATTCACGCAATAATAATAATAATAATAATTTTAGTTGTTTTTATTGCTTCCTCTTTTGTTAATATTTTTGAGTTTTTTTTTTCTCGGGATAATTTAATTATTTTTATTGTTTTAGCAATAATAGTAATAATAAAATTGATCTCTCTTTTTTTTTCCTTTGTTTTTTTCTTTTCACGTCAAATGATTTTTTAGCTAATATTTTTTATCATTTTTTTTGTTAGCTCTTTTGTTAAAGTTTTGGTTTTTTTAATTATTTTATTTAATTTATTTTCCCATTCTTCACGCAACAACAACAACAACAACAACAACAATAATTTTAGGTTTTTTCTTGCTTCCTCTTTTGTTAATGTTTTTAAGTTTTTTTTTCTCAGGATAATTTAATAATTTTATTATTTTAGTAATAATAGTAATGATATTTTTAGATGTTAAGCCTTTGATGTTGTTGTTGTTATAATTTGGTGTATTGATGTGTTTCATTATATCAAATCTTGCATGTATAGATGTTATATTTTATTTTTAAACTAACAAACTCTATTAATTCTTTCAATTCCAATGGTTATAAAATTTTTTTTGCTCGACACGCAATATAGTGCGAGCAATTTAACTAGTAGTTAACTAAAACACATAACATGCTTAGTCAAATTAGGGTCTAATGGATATAATACAATGACATAAATTTTGAAAAGATTTATTGCATCCGGGAGATAGAATGCTTTTGTTATTATTTGAAACATCTAATGGATAAGGGAATTGTTTAATTAATTAGCTAACGAAGTCTTAAGGACAATTATTATAACTTAGAGTTGCACTAAAAAACTTGAGAGAAGGCAATTCTGCAGAAACATCAGGGGTAACTTGGGATTTAAATCTAGACTAGGCTCAGGATCAGATTTTGGGCCCAAATAAAGAATGGGCCAAGCCTGGCTGATGGGCTCTGAGAACAGGGTTGGGGGGGGAAGTGGGAAAGAATTTTGCAATCAAACATACCTTCAAGCAACATTGATCGTAATATAGCTAGCATATTTGATGCAGACCAAAAGTTTGTCTGTAATAATGAGAAAGTCCAGTCATGGTTAATTCCTTTAAATGCACTCTTTTTTTTTATTACCTGAAACATATATTAGGAAAAAAAATATATAGATAATTATCTTTGATAAAAAAAAAATACAATAACAAAAACCAGTCAATACAGTTTGTTGTACCTGTTGATCCAATAATCAAACTAAAGCTGTGGAAACAATTAAATTGTCAAAAGGAAAAAAAAATTGTATTTTAGGGTTTGCTTAGATTAATAAAGTTTAATCATATAGATTACAAAGAAGAGAATTTGCAGGTACGGTCTCACATCTTAATTTGTTATTGGAGATTCTCAACTCTAGCTTTGAAAATTAGGTAAGAATCATTAAATCATTGACTTTGATTTTCTATCTAAAAATATATATAAAAAAGTTTTTATTTTAAAATAATTTTTTTAGTATTAGTTAATTGTTTTAGTATCAAAATTAAAATTTAAAATTTTTTATACATATTATTTTAATACATTTTAAAATAAAATATTTAAAACTCACTTAAGCTCATATTTCAAAGTTGAAAACAAACATAATTCTTTTTATTGGAAATTTGTAATTTTTGTAGAGGTATTTTTTAGTATTGAGGTTTTTTTTATCAATTACCCACCACCTTCCTATTAATTATTATTATTATTATTTGTGTGGCGGACTCTTAGAATGCATTATAAACTCAATTCCACCAGGAATGATAATTTTGCATCGATATAATTGTTTAGACCCTTGGTGATCATAATAAAACTTGTGTGAGACAAGGACTGAAGGTTTTTAACCCATCTTAAGTATCTATTTATTAAACAAACATTGTCCGCTGTAACTCTGAAGAAACAAGATTTTAAGGAAAAATATATTAATTGTGTGGCGGACTCTTAGAATGCATTATAAACTCAATTCCACCAGGAATGATAATTTTGCATCAATATAATTGTTTAGACCCTTGATGATCATAATAAAACTTGTGTGAGCCAAGGACTGAAGGTTTTTAACCCATCTCAAGTATCTATTTATTAAACAAACATTGTCCGCTGTAACTCTGAAGAAACAAGATTTTAAGGAAAAATATATTAATTGTGTGGCGGACTCTTAGAATGCATTATAAACTCAATTCCACCAGGAATGATAATTTTGCATCAATATAATTGTTTAGACCCTTGATGATCATAATAAAACTTGTGTGAGCCAAGGACTGAAGGTTTTTAACCCATCTCAAGTATCTATTTATTAAACAAACATTGTCCGCTGTACCTTTGAAGAAACAAGATTTTAAGGAAACATATATTAAAAATTCAATGGTATTGAGAGCGAGAACTTTGGGCAGTGTCTATTAGTAAAATACCATCATAAAATATGTAAGGAACACAATTACATTATTTATTGAGTTGTCAAGGAAAAGCGTCTTGTTTATGCTTTGGATGCAACTGCGACACAACGATTCCAAATATCCATGCTCCTTAGAGAAATCTTAGATGGGTTTTCCTGAGGCTCTTTTGATATGAGAATCTCTGTAAACGCATTATGACAATCTATTCCTGTTGCCACGAGCTTGTTGCAACAATCGTCTGACGGGTTGTTATTATTGCCACTAAAACTACGAAAAACCTCTAATCCACACGGGACAGTCAACTTCACAGCGCAAGCTTCCATGTCTTTGCTAGGCTTGGGAAAGGGCTCTCCCGATGCTGCAGTATTGCTTCCTGCAAGTGCTGGAGTACCCGCAAATACACCGATCAAACACAATAGAACCAAGAAGATTTTATTTTGAAAAATCACCATCTTGCTTAAAACTCAATCTAGGAATAGATTATGATTGTTGATGCTTTAGATGAATTCAAGGATTCAATGTACTACCTAATTTATAAGTAAAAGGCTTTCAAACGCATGATGTCAATTACTTTGTTCATTAATACATCTTTAATATGTATTTAATGTTGTTGTTCTATGTGTATAGACAAAAACGTTTATTTAGTACCATTTTTAAGCCTCTTTCTTTATTGCTAATTATGTTTCCTTATCATTATTACCACTTCTAATTTTCAGGTAGTTATGTATGTTTTTCATAAGGTAATGTTTCTTTTTCTTATGAAAACAAATGATGTCAATTACTTTGTTCATTAATACATCTTTAATATATATTTAATGTTGTTGTTCTATGTGTATAGAAAAAAAACGTTTATTTAGTACCATTTTTAAGCCTCTTTCTTTATTGCTAACTATGTTTCCTTATCATTATTACCACTTCTAATTATCAGGTAGTTATGTATGTTTTTCATAAGGTAATGTTTCTTTTTCTTATGAAAACAAATGGTGGCTTTTCAAAAACAATGTAATTTTATTATTCTACATAGGGAATTATTATTTAAATGTAATTTTTTTTTCTACTAAGAGAATATGAAACCTTCACTTGAAATCTTCAAAATTTGTATTTGGCTTCCAGAGAACATATAGGTTTTTGTTCATACTTTTTTTTAATAGATTTTAGTGCTCCTTCCATGAAAAAGATATCGTGCAAGACAATATTTTTATTTTAATGGATTCACATAAAACTAACAATTCATTACGTGTTTTTTTTCTTTGCAGAAAAGTAAGGCTTGCCATGTTGTGGAAATAATTTAACTTTAAAAAAGGGAAAAAAAGCGTATTCTATGCTTTAATTTGATAAAAAGTTTGATCATATGGTTACAAAGAAGAAAGAATTTGTTGATACGGTTTGCCTTCTTAATTTGCTACTGGAGATTCTCAAGTCTAGCCCTAGAATTTAGGTACAACCATTAGCTTTGATGTTTTATTTTAAAATAAGTATTATAGTATTTGTGAATTGCTTTGGTATCAAAAATAAATTTTTAAAAAATATGTATAGTATTATTTTGATGTATTTTTAAAAAAAAATATGTAGACCCCCTTTCACTGATATTTTAAATTTCAAGTAAATGTAATTTTCTTTTTCTAGTTAGTTTGACATTTTTATTGAGGTCATTTTTTAAAGTATGCGGGTTTTATCAAGTACCCCCCACCCTAAATTTTATTTTAATTATAATTGTTGTTGTTATAATAATTATTAGTGTTGTAAAGTCTTGGAATGCATTGGAAAAGGAGTTCCACTAGAACGCTGGTTGTTTTAGTCCATTAGCAACGATGATTTGGCATCAATATAATTGTTTTTACCTTTGATAATCATCATAAAACTTGTTCTGGCCAAGGAATGAAGGTTCTTAATACATCTCTAGTATCTATTTGTTAAACAAACATTGTCCGCTGTAACACTGAAGGAACAAGATTTTAAGGAAAAATATATATTAAAAATTCAATGGTATTGAGAGTGAGAACTTTGGGCAGTGTCTATTAGTAAAATACCATCATAAAAAATATAAGGAACACAATTACATTATTTATTGAGTTGTCAAGGAAAAGCGTCTTGTTTATGCTTTGGATGCAATGACGACACAACGATTCCAAATATCCATGCTCCTTAGAGAAATCTTAGATGGGTTTTCCTGGGGCTCTTTTGATATGAGAATCTCTGTAAACGCATTATGACAATCTATTCCTGTTGCCACGAGCTTCTTGCAACAATCGTCTGACGGGTTGTTATTATTGCCACTAAAACTACGAAAAACCTCTAATCCACACGGGACAGTCAACTTCGCAGCGCAAGCTTCCATGTCTTTGCTAGGCTTGGGAAAGGGCTCTCCCGATGCTGCAGTATTGCTTCTTGCAAGTGCTGGAGTACCCGCAAATACACCGATCAAACACAATAGAACCAAGAAGATTTTATTTTGAAAAATCGCCATCTTGCTTAAAACTCAATCTAGGAATAGATTATGATTGTTGATGCTTTAGATGAATTCAAGGATCCGACGTACTACCTAATTTATAATTAAAAGGCTTTCGAACGCATGATGTCAATTACTTTGTTCATTAATACATCTTTAATATGTATTTAATGTTGTTGTTCTATGTGTATAGACAAAAACGTTTATTTAGTACCATTTTTAAGCCTCTTTCTTTATTGCTAATTATGTTTCCTTATCATTATTACCACTTCTAATTTTCAGGTAGTTATGTATGTTTTTCATAAGGTAATGTTTCTTTTTCTTATGAAAACAAATGATGTCAATTACTTTGTTCATTTTTTTTTATCAAATGTAAGTATGTATTAAAAGATCAAAGCATACAACAAGCTGTAAAAAAACAGCAGATGAAAATAGAAGGCATCGAAGAGGAGAAAGCTCCTTCAGGCCAAGAGATCGAAGAAACCTAAGGCCAAAACTGAGCCTAGGAGAAAACATATCTGCTCACAATCCAGTTAGAACACTGGCAAGCAAGATAACAAACAAGAAGAGAATGTACTCAACAACTTTAATATGTATTTAATGTTGTTGTTCTCTGTGTATAGACAAAAACGTTTATTTAGTACCATTTTTAAGCCTATTTCTTTATTGCTAATTATGTTTCCTTATCATTATTACCACTTCTAATTTTCAGGTAGTTATGTATGTTTTTCATAAGGTAATGTTTCTTTTTCTTATGAAAACAAATGGTGGTTTTTCAAAAACAATGTAATTTTATTATTCTACATAGGGAATTATTGTTTAAATGTAATTTTTTTCTACTAAGAGAATATTAAACCTTCACTTGAAATCTTCAAAATTTGTATTTGGCTTCCAGAGAACATATAGGTTTTTGTTCATACTTTTTTTTAATAGATTTTTATTGCTCCTTCCATGAAAAAGATATCGTGCAAGACAATATTTTTATTTTAATGGATTCACATAAAACTAACAATTCATTATGTGTTTTTTTTCTTTGCAGAAAAGTAAGGCTTGCCATGTTGTGGAAATAATTTAACTTTAAAAAAGGGAAAAAAAGCGTATTATATGCTTTAATTTGATAAAAAGTTTGATCATATGGTTACAAAGAAGAAAGAATTTGTTGATACGGTTTGCCTTCTTAATTTGCTACTGGAGATTCTCAAGCCTAACCCTAGAATTTAGGTACAACCATTGGCTTTGATGTTTTATTTTAAAATAAGTATTATAGTATTTGTGAATTGCTTTGGTATCAAAAATAAATTTTAAAAAAATATGTATAGTATTATTTTGATGTATTTTTTAAAAAAAAATATGTAGACCCCCTTTCACTGATATTTTAAATTTCAAGTAAATGTAATTTTCTTTTTCTAGTCAGTTTGACATTTTTATTGAGGTCATTTTTTAGAGTATGCGGGTTTTATCAAGTACCCCCCACCCTAAATTTTATTTTAATTATAATTGTTGTTGTTATAATAATTATTAGTGTTGTGAAGTCTTGGAATGCATTGGGAAAGGAGTTCCACTAGAACGCTGGTTGTTTTAGTCCATTAGCAACGATGATTTGGCATCAATATAATTGTTTTTACCTTTGATAATCATCATAAAACTTGTTCTGGCCAAGGAATGAAGGTTCTTAATACATCTCTAGTATCTATTTGTTAAACAAACATTGTCCGCTGTAACACTGAAGAAACAAGATTTTAAGGAAAAATATATATTAAAAATTCAATGGTATTGAGAGCGAGAACTTTGGGCAGTGCCTATTAGTAAAATACCATCATAAAAAATATAAGGAACACAATTACATTATTTATTGAGTTGTCAAGGAAAAGCGTCTTGTTTATGCTTTGGATGCAACGACGACACAACGATTCCAAATATCCATGCTCCTTAAAGAAATCTTAGATGGGTTTTCCTGGGGCTCTTTTGATATGAGAATCTCTGTAAACGCATTATGACAATCTATTCCTGTTGCCACGAGCTTCTTGCAACAATCGTCTGACGGGTTGTTATTATTGCCACTAAAACTACGAAAAACCTCTAATCCACACGGGACAGTCAACTTCGCAGCGCAAGCTTCCATGTCTTTGCTAGGCTTGGGAAAGGGCTCTCCCGATGCTGCAGTATTGCTTCCTGCAAGTGCTGGGGTACCCGCAAATACACCGATCAAACACAATAAAACCAAGAAGATTTTATTTTGAAAAATCGCCATCTTGCTTAAAACTCAATCTAGGAATAGATTATGATTGTTGATGCTTTAGATGAATTCAAGGATCCGACGTACTACCTAATTTATAATTAAAAGGCTTTCGAACGCATGATGTCAATTACTATGTTCATTAATACATCTTTAATATGTATTTAATGTTGTTGTTCTATGTGTATAGACAAAAACGTTTATTTAGTACCATTTTTAAGCCTCTTTCTTTATTGCTAATTATGTTTCCTTATCATTAGTATCATTACTACTTTATTTTCAAGAAGTTATGTATGTTTTTAATAACATCATGTCTTTTTCTTATGAAAAACAAATCGTTGCTTTTCAAAAACAATGTAATTTTATTATTCTAGATAGGAAATTATTGTTTAAATGCAATTTTTTTTCTACTAGGAGAATATGAAACCCTTATTTGAAATCTCCAAAATTTGTATTTGGCTTTGAGTTAACGTATAGAGGTTTTTGTTCATACTTTTTCTTTAATAGATTTTTATTGCTCCTTCAATGAAAAAGATATTGTGTAATACAATATTTTTATTTTAATCGATTCACGTCAAACTAACAATTCATTACATGTGTATTTTTTCTATTCTGAAAACTAAGGCTTGGCATAATTTACTTTTAAAAAGGGCGGAAAACATTGTATTCTATGGTTTAATTTGATGAAAAAATTTCGATCATATGGTTACGAAGAAGATAGAATTGGTTGATACGGTTTGGCTTCTTAATTTGCTACTGGAGTTTCTCAGGCCTAGCTTTAAAATTTAGGTACAACCATTGGCTTTCATGTTTTATTTTAAAATAAGTTTTTTAGTGTTTGTGAATTGCTTTGGTATCCTAAATAAACTTTTAGAAATATGTATACTATTAATTTAATGTATTTTTAAATAAAAAAATATTCAAACCCACTTTCATTGATATTTTAAACTTCAAGTAAATGTACTTCTCTTTCTAGCCAGTTTGACATTTTTGTTGAAGTCTTTTTTTAGAGTTTGAGGCTTTTATCAAGTACCTAGCACCTTAAATTTTCTTTTAATTATTATTATTGATATTATTACTATTATTATTTGTGCCATGAACTCTTAGAATGCATTGGAAAATTAGTTCCACTAGAAAGATGATTTTGTATGCCACTACCGACGATAATTTTGCATCAATATAATTGTTTGGACCTTTGGTAATCATCATAAAACTTGTGCGAGCCAAGGAACGAAGGTTTTTAACCATGTAACTCACGGAATAAAGAGCTAACACTTTAGGCATAATAATTTATCTCTTCTATATAGAAAGTTAGGAGGTTTCTTATTAGTGGTTCATTTAGATTATCGTTAGAAACTGGATAATTGGAAGATTTCTGATTTATGACAACCCAACCTTTAAGAACTATTCAAAAATAGAGAAGATCATATCTTTAGGTAATAAATTTCAAAATAACTTTAGATCTACCTAAAGGGATATTAGAAACTCCTGAATAATTTTGTTTTATTGTTTTTGTTACAGGTATAATATTTGAGAATCAAATAAGATATGCAAACATGCATCTTAAGTGAAAGACACAATTGTTATTTTCATTATCAGTTTAGAAGTTTAGCTTTGATTCCTATTAGTAGGAATCTAAAAATATTTTTGATAAGGACCAACTCAACACCACTCCTAGACATATTATTGACACATTCATGGTCCCAAATGAGCCTATTACAAGAGTTAGGGTAAACAAACTTAAAAAGGCATTGAGTGAGATAGTTGAGCACACATGAAGTAAAGACGGTTATGATGGATCTACAAGGATAAAGGATGGTTATGAAGTTTAAAGGGAATCCTCTTATTCATCTAGTTAAAGTCTAAGAAGGGTCTCATACAATTTTTAAAGAGGTTTGATGTATTAAACCCCAAGTCAACTTTGATTAGGACTTATTTTTCCTATTATTAAATTCATGGGGCTTGTAAAAGCATTGTTTATGATAGAGATGTTAATTTCCTTTATTACTTTTAAAAGTTGTTGTGGGGGAAATGGGTACTAAATTGTTATTTTCAACTACATTTCATCCCCAAATAAATGGATAAATCGAAGTAGTTAATAGGACTTTGACACAAATTTTGTGTGTTGTCATTCAAAAAACTTTTCCATTCATAGAGTTTGCAATTAATTGTAGTGTGCATTCTACTACTAATTCTTCACCATTTGAGGTTGTGTATGGATTTAACCTCTTAAATCTCATGGATTTGATTCATTTACTTGCTGATGAAAGGGCAACCTTTAATTCATTTAATTCAAGTCCAAAAAGGATCACATTCAAGTTCTAAACAAGGTTGATATGTTAGGTTTCATGTCAACTTTAATTGAGGCTTATTTTTCCTATAATTACATGGAGTTCAAGTCAACATATTATTCTCTTAAGGAAGCAAGAAAGTTCTTTCAAAATATCTCCTAAAGAAAGGAGGGTTTTATCATTAAAAAAAACATTTCCTAGTCTACAAAGGAAACTACCGAGCTGTAAGGTTTGTTTTCTAAGTTAGGAGAGATTATTTAATGATTCTTCTAGTATAGGAAAGAAACCTAAAAGTCAGCAACATTGGAGACTAAATTAGACTTTTTTTTATCTTATTTATATGTGACAACAACTTAAAGTTTTTGTTTTAAATTTGTTTTTGTGTTTTAAGGTTAATAAACATTAATTGAGCTTCAATAATTAGGGATTTGGATTTGATTATATGTCAGTTTTATACAACTCCATATCTTTGGGTATTCTAGGGTTTAATTTAGGTTAAACACACATATGTAACCTAAGTTTCAAATTATGTTTTTGCTTGATGATATTCAGATTGCGACTGTAATTTTATATGCTTGCGAGGGTGAGAATTCTATCTTTCTTAGTTTTCTAAAGGACTAAAAATGACTTATCAAAGTTCAACTGACTTTGTAGTGTTAATCCATACTTCTTGTTCATGAATTGTTATTCGTTAGGTGGGGGTTCAAATTCAATAGTGTTGATTCCTAGATACAACTTATATTCATGTCACACTCCTATCAAACTTGATTTACTTTATGGGAATTGATGTCTTAGTGTGTGAGCTACTTGATCGAGAGTTTAAGAGCTACACATCAGTTTTATTTTTTTATCCTATGATATATCCTCCAAACTTTTACCAAACTACGTTAGTTTCTATAAAAACCCTTCTAATCTACTTGATTGTTTAATGACTTTTTGCATTTTGTTAAGAGGTAGGGTATGCTATTGTACTTTAACTAGTAAATTGAAACTTGGAAATTTTGTTTTTGAACCGATAGAAACTACAAGTCTGAACCAATAAGCAGTGAACACATGTGATCAACTGGGCCTGGTGTCTCAAATACGTGGGGGACAACATCGCAATCCTGGGTCCTGGAGGGCAAGCTGCCAGCTTGGAGAATATACGGCATAACTAGTCTTAGAAACTGACCCTTCATTTGGAAGGGATAGGGGCCCTACAAGCTATCCCTTCCCATGGGCTCTTAGCCCTTTGTTTCTGGGTTGTGGAAGCGATGACCATTGAACGCGACAAATCTCGTAGTTTCATGCGTGCACACAGCATCTGTTTTTTTTTTTTATCTAGAAATATATTTGTTTTATCTTTTTAAATTTATTTTTTATATTGTTAAAAAATAATTTTTATAAAAAATATTTAAAACATGATAGAATTATTGACAAAATGTTTTACGACCATTACTAATTTCATGACCATACAAACTCCTTGTGAAGATAAACTAATTATTGACAAGGCTTGAAGCAAATGTATTTATTGAGTTCAAAACATGATAGAATTATAAAATTACAATGTTCCATCCAATCATTAATAATTAGGATTTATTTTAATCAATTTGTTATTCTTAGATCAAATTACTATTAATCTACTAGAAGAGCTGAAATAGTTTGCAATGACTCATTGTTCATATAGATATTAGAGCTCTTATTTTTTTCAAAATGGTTTTTACTTTTTTTTCAATATTTGTCTTCCTTTCTTTCGATTTTATCATTGAAAGTTTTGTTGATTTTGAATAATAATTTCATCCTTTTATATTTTATTAATTTCGAATTGATCATTATAACTTTTTTTTGTTTGCTTTCTATAAATTTATTGTGTCACACAAATATTTTTAGTACTTTGGTACTCAGTTATCTTTAGAGTATATTTTTTTAATATAATATTAAATAAAATATTCTTTTAAAAAATAAAGTTTTTAAATCCTATATAGTCCATGATCTAAGTCATGAGTTTTGCAAGTTTAGCCATGAAGTTTAAGTTGATCCAAAATTTTGTTGTATTAAGATTATTTTAAATTTATAAAAAACAAATATGTCATCTTAAAATTATTTTAAATTTAATTTACCAGTTGTTTGGGTTATCTTTGGTTCTCCAAAGTCAACTAGGACACCTAGAGTCAACTTTAATAATTTTGCCACTCATTTTGGGTAATTTTGGGGTTTTTTTAGCAATTTTATCTTTTAATGTTTACTTCATGTTCAAAATTTGTTCTATTTTTTTTTATGGTGTCATTACAATCTAAAAATATATATCTTAATATTTTATTGGTTTTCAATTTTACAAGTAACTACTTTTATTATCATATTATTAGGTAAAAATAGTTTAGAACAAAATGTGTCTCATACTCATATCATGTCTAGTAGCAACTTTAATGACTTAAATGTTCCATATCTTCTTCTCTTCTTTCATAGTGAGTGAAATACAGGGTGGAATTAAAACAAAAGGAGAGGGATTTTCTTAATAAATTTTCATAGCTTCAAATTTCGGAGGAAAAGAGGGATGATTTTTTTTATTAACATGTATTTCGGATCAGTTTATATGCAATTCGATTTATTTCACGAGTTCTGAAATTAATGACCATGTAAGCTTCCAGTAGTCATCATATTAGTAATCACAAAACTCGAACTTGAGACTATAGAGAACCAATTTTCTCAACCTCAAGCTCTTATTATTGATCCACCTACTAGATAATAGAAAAGATAGATGATTTATATCTTTGTTTCTCCAAGATATTAGGCTATTTTTGTAAGATTCAGTCTGGTTTGATGGTGTGTCTACTTAATGGTTTTCAAAATTAATTTAATTGGTTTTTTTCAGTTCGGTGTTTTTAATTAATATTTTTTGGTTTACTTGGTTTTCTCAATTGATTGTTTTTTTAATTCCCTTAGTTAATACATGTACATGTTCTTATCTAATAATTGATTGATTCTATATCACAAAAATGAAAAAGAAAAAAAGGAAAGACAACAACATATATAGTAATTTCAAGCAAGTTTTTGATCTATTATTATAAATATAATTTTCCTCGATGATAATATGTGGAATCAAAATTGTAATTTAATAGCAGAGCAAAAGAATTAGCAGGGAAAACAAGACGAAAAAAAAAGAAGAAGCTGGTATCATGTAGAAAATTGATTAAAAGTTTGGTTAAAATTGTTTTTTAAATTATTTTGTGTTCAGATATGTATCAAAATAATATTTTAAAAAAAAATTATTCAAACATTAATATAAAAATAATTTAAAAACACACAAAAAAATTATTTAAAAAAATTAAATACCTTGTCAAACTGGGTATAATAATGGTAGAAGATAATGTTCATAAACTAAGAAATCAATGGGATGGTCCCATTTCACAGCTTTTGCTAATGCTAATTGCTGACCCAACTGATTTTGATTTCCCCCCCATGTGGGAGACGGCTATCTCAACAGGTGACCACCCAATGTCTTATCGCCACGTGTGAATGAGCGTTGAGTTCACGTGCTTGGCGAGTAACAATAATAGAAGCACAGATAGAGGGAGCCGCCCTCCTTGCTTAGCACGGGGACCACCCCACAAGAAAACTGCAAATAGCCAAATAGAGCTTCTTAGCTGGGTCGATCGTAGCCGAGCCGAACCTGAAACGGTTAATGGTGGCCTGCAGGAATAACGCGGGAAGAGTCCAAAGCGGGGCATTTAGTGAAGTTTCTGACTCTGTATGTAGGGAGTGATAGGACCACCTGTCCACAGAAAAAGATACGGTCTTGATTAACGGCTCAGATGTGATGGTTAGCAACATTATTGCCCCATCAATTGCTATCTATCAAGGATATATATCCATGATGTAGGAGGCTTTTAAGAAATATATTTTTCCTTCGTTATTTTAATTTTTCTCTATTTAATTTAGAAAATGAAATAATATACTTAATGGTTTTGTTTTTCCTAGTTAGTTTAGGATATTTATTGGTTTTCATCTATTTTTCAAGTTTTAAAATAGTTAATTATCACATGTTATTGAATAACCATGGCTCATAAAATATAAAGTGCTCATATAAAAAGGGATAAGGTATATCTTCCAAAAAAAAAAATGTTTTGAAATTGAGGATGAAGGACATGTGAAGATAAATTGTATAATTGGGCTTAAAAGATCTAAACTAAAGAAAAGGCATGGTCATATTAGGCTAGGTTAACAATTAAAAATAACGACAATAGAAGATCTGATTATTGAATTGGGCTTAAAAGTTTTCAGTGATTATATAAGTAGTTTTCCCATTAAAATCACTTTAATGCTTATTAGGCCCTTAGATCTCTTAGAATTAGGCCTATAAGTTGTTGTGTTGGATCAATTTTGTTATTTTTTCTAGTTTTTTTTTTAATGTTGTTTTTATTTCCTTCATGATTTCATATTATTATTTGTTTCCTAGTAGAGATATGTTTCTGGCCTATTTAAATGTCTTGCAAACCTTTAAGAAGGCATAATTTCTTAGCTTTACTTTTAAGTGAATAAATACTTTAAATGTATGGTTCATACCTATAACTATCTTAAGTCATATTTTTTTTCTATGTCATTGAAATCCTAATTGTTTCCTTGCATCAACTTTAGTATCAATAATAAGTGGCAAAAATGAAGATATCCTAATTAAAGGATCCATTATGTGCATTATCCTATACATAGGGTTAGATGTGATGATCTTCTATATTTGATATATATCACCTACTACGACAACAATTTACACTAAAAGTAGATATTTACCACACTATGTTATGACTGAGACCAAGGTTTTTACATGTAAAAGAATCC